>JAQJVL010003004.1:42500-72765 GCA_035578905.1 Stictocephala bisonia | reverse complement strand
TCCTGGTGGATTAACCTGCACTCTTACATTTGTTAAATATTATAACTAACTGATCCCTGTAGACCATTACGTGCTCACTGCAGTATGTGCTCACCAAGACCTGTGGCACGGCAGGACTGCTAATACGTTGACGGTTTACTGCAATAAGTACACTGTCATGGTGGATTAACCTGCACTCTTACATTTGTTAAATATTATAACTAACTGATCCCTGTAGACCATTACGTGCTCACTGCAGTATGTGCTCACCAAGACCTGTGGCACGGCAGGACTGCTAATACGTTGATGGTTTACTGCAATAAGTACACCGTCCTGGTGGATTAACTTGCACTCTTACATTTGTTAAATATTAAAAAGCCATATTATAATAACTAACTGATCCCTGTAGACCATTACGTGCTCACTGCAGTATGTGCTCACCAAGACCTGTGGCATGGCAGGACTGCTAATACGTTGACGGTTTACTGCAATAAGTACACCGTCCTGGTGGATTAACCTGCACTCTTACATTTGTTAAATATTATAACTAACTGATCCCTGTAGACCATTACGTGCTCACTGCAGTATGTGCTCACCAAGACCTGTGGCACGGCTGGACTGCTAATACGTTGACGGTTTACTGCAATAAGTACACCGTCATGGTGGATTAACCTGCACTCTTACATTTGTTAAATGTTATAACTAACTGATCCCTGTAGACCATTACGTGCTCACTGCAGTATGTGCTCACCAAGACCTGTGGCATGGCAGGACTGCTAATACGTTGACGGTTTACTGCAATAAGTACACCGTCCTGGTGGATTAACCTGCACTCTTACATTTGTTAAATATTATAACTAACTGATCTCTGTAGACCATTACGTGCTCACTGCAGTATGTGCTCACCAAGACCTGTGGCATGGCAGGACTGCTAATACGTTGACGGTTTACTGCAATAAGTACACCGTCCTGGTGGATTAACCTGCACTCTTACATTTGTTAAATATTATAACTAACTGATCCCTGTAGACCATTACGTGCTCACCAAGACCTGTGGCATGGCAGGACTGCTAATACGTTGACGGTTTACTGCAATAAGTACACCGTCCTGGTGGATTAACCTGCACTCTTACATTTGTTAAATATTATAACTAACTGATCCCTGTAGACCATTACGTGCTCACTGCAGTATGAGCTCACCAAGACCTGTGGCACGGCAGGACTGCTAATACGTTTACGGTTTACTGCAATAAGTACACCGTCCTGGTGGATTAACCTGCACTCTTACATTTGTTAAATATTATAACTAACTGATCCCTGTAGACCATTACGTGCTCACTGCAGTATGTGCTCACCGAGACCTGTGGCATGGCAGGACTGCTAATACGTTGACGGTTTACTGCAATAAGTACACCGTCCTGGTGGATTAACCTGCACTCTTACATTTGTTAAATATTATAACTAACTGATCCCTGTAGACCATTACGTGCTCACTGCAGTATGTGCTCACCGAGACCTGTGGCACGGCAGGACTGCTAATACGTTGACGGTTTACTGCAATAAGTACACCGTCCTGGTGGATTAACCTGCACTCTTACATTTGTTAAATATTATAACTAACTGATCCCTGTAGACCATTACGTGCTCACTGCAGTATGTGCTCACCAAGACCTGTGGCATGGCAGGACTGCTAATACGTTGACGGTTTACTGCAATAAGTACACCGTCCTGGTGGATTAACCTGCACTCTTACATTTGTTAAATATTATAACTAACTGATCCCTGTAGACCATTACGTGCTCACTGCAGTATGTGCTCACCAAGACCTGTGGCACGGCTGGACTGCTAATACGTTGACGGTTTACTGCAATAAGTACACCGTCCTGGTGGATTAACCTGCACTCTTACATTTGTTAAATATTATAACTAACTGATCCCTGTAGACCATTACGTGCTCACTGCAGTATGTGCTCACCAAGACCTGTGGCACGGCTGGACTGCTAATACGTTGACGGTTTACTGCAATAAGTACACCGTCATGGTGGATTAACTTGCACTCTTACATTTATTAATTATTATAACTAACTGATCCCTGTAGACCATTACGTGCTCACTGCAGTATGTGCTCACCAAGACCTGTGGCATGGCAGGACTGCTAATACGTTGACGGTTTACTGCAATAAGTACACCGTCCTGGTGGATTAACCTGCACTCTTACATTTGTTAAATATTATAACTAACTGATCCCTGTAGACCATTACGTGCTCACCAAGACCTGTGGCATGGCAGGACTGCTAATACGTTGACGGTTTACTGCAATAAGTACACCGTCATGGTGGATTAACCTGCACTCTTACATTTGTTAAATATTATAACTAACTGATCCCTGTAGACCATTACGTGCTCACTGCAGTATGTGCTCACCAAGACCTGTGGCATGGCAGGACTGCTAATACGTTGACGGTTTACTGCAATAAGTACACCGTCCTGGTGGATTAACCTGCACTCTTACATTTGTTAAATATTATAACTAACTGATCCCTGTAGACCATTACGTGCTCACTGCAGTATGTGCTCACCAAGACCTGTGGCATGGCAGGACTGCTAATACGTTAACGGTTTACTGCAATAAGTACACCGTCCTGGTGGATTAACCTGCACTCTTACATTTGTTAAATATTATAACTAACTGATCCCTGTAGACCATTACGTGCTCACCAAGACCTGTGGCATGGCAGGACTGCTAATACGTTGACGGTTTACTGCAATAAGTACACCGCCCTGGTGGATTAACCTGCACTCTTACATTTGTTAATTATTATAACTAACTGATCCCTGTAGACCATTACGTGCTCACCAAGACCTGTGGCATGGCAGGACTGCTAATACGTTGACGGTTTACTGCAATAAGTACACCGTCCTGGTGGATTAACTTGCACTCTTACATTTGTTAAATATTATAACTAACTGATCCCTGTAGACCATTACATGCTCACTGCAGTATGTGCTCACCAAGACCTGTGGCATGGCAGGACTGCTAATACGTTGACGGTTTACTGCAATAAGTACACTATCCTGGTGGATTAACCTGCACTCTTACATTTGTTAAATATTATAACTAACTGATCCCTGTAGACCATTACGTGCTCACTGCAGTATGTGCTCACCGAGACCTGTGGCATGGCAGGACTGCTAATACGTTGACGGTTTACTGCAATAAGTACACCGTCCTGGTGGATTAACCTGCACTCTTACATTTGTTAAATATTATAACTAACTGATCCCTGTAGACCATTACGTGCTCACTGCAGTATGTGCTCACCGAGACCTGTGGCACGGCAGGACTGCTAATACGTTGACGGTTTACTGCAATAAGTACACCGTCCTGGTGGATTAACCTGCACTCTTACATTTGTTAAATATTATAACTAACTGATCCCTGTAGACCATTACGTGCTCACTGCAGTATGTGCTCACCAAGACCTGTGGCATGGCAGGACTGCTAATACGTTGACGGTTTACTGCAATAAGTACACCGTCCTGGTGGATTAACCTGCACTCTTACATTTGTTAAATATTATAACTAACTGATCCCTGTAGACCATTACGTGCTCACTGCAGTATGTGCTCACGAAGACCTGTGGCACGGCTGGACTGCTAATACGTTGACGGTTTACTGCAATAAGTACACCGTCCTGGTGGATTAACCTGCACTCTTACATTTGTTAAATATTATAACTAACTGATCCCTGTAGACCATTACGTGCTCACTGCAGTATGTGCTCACCAAGACCTGTGGCACGGCTGGACTGCTAATACGTTGACGGTTTACTGCAATAAGTACACCGTCCTGGTGGATTAACCTGCACTCTTACATTTGTTAAATATTATAACTAACTGATCCCTGTAGACCATTACGTGCTGACTGCAGTATGTGCTCACCAAGACCTGTGGCACGGCAGGACTGCTAATACGTTGACGGTTTACTGCAATAAGTACACCGTCCTGGTGGAATAACCTGCACTCTTACATTTGTTAAATATTATAACTAACTGATACCTGTAGACCATTACGTGCTCACTGTAGTATGAGCTCACCAAGACCTGTGGCATGGCAGGAATGCTAATACGTTGACGGTTTACTGCAATAAGTACACCGTCCTGGTGGATTAACCTGCACTCTTACATTTGTTAAATATTATAACTAACTGATACCTGTAGACCATTACGTGCTCACTGCAGTATGTGCTCACCAAGACCTGTGGCACGGCAGGACTGCTAATACGTTGACGGTTTACTGCAATAAGTACACCGTCATGGCGGATTAACCTGCACTCTTACATTTGTTAAATATTATAACTAACTGATCCCTGTAGACCATTACGTGCTCACTGCAGTATGAGCTCACCAAGACCTGTGGCACGGCAGGACTGCTAATACGTTGACGGTTTACTGCAATAAGTACACCGTCCTGGTGGATTAACCTGCACTCTTACATTTGTTAAATATTATAACTAACTGATCCCTGTAGACCATTACGTGCTCACTGCAGTATGTGCTCACGAAGACCTGTGGCATGGCTGGACTGCTAATACGTTGACGGTTTACTGCAATAAGTACACCGTCCTGGTGGATTAACCTGCACTCTTACATTTGTTAAATATTATAACTAACTGATCCCTGTAGACCATTACGTGCTCACTGCAGTATGTGCTCACCAAGACCTGTGGCACGGCTGGACTGCTAATACGTTGACGGTTTACTGCAATAAGTACACCGTCCTGGTGGATTAACCTGCACTCTTACATTTGTTAAATATTATAACTAACTGATCCCTGTAGACCATTACGTGCTGACTGCAGTATGTGCTCACCAAGACCTGTGGCACGGCAGGACTGCTAATACGTTGACGGTTTACTGCAATAAGTACACCGTCCTGGTGGAATAACCTGCACTCTTACATTTGTTAAATATTATAACTAACTGATACCTGTAGACCATTACGTGCTCACTGTAGTATGAGCTCACCAAGACCTGTGGCATGGCAGGACTGCTAATACGTTGACGGTTTACTGCAATAAGTACACCGTCATGGTGGATTAACCTGCACTCTTACATTTGTTAAATATTATAACTAACTGATACCTGTAGACCATTACGTGCTCACTGCAGTATGTGCTCACCAAGACCTGTGGCACGGCAGGACTGCTAATACGTTGACGGTTTACTGCAATAAGTACACCGTCCTGGTGGATTAACCTGCACTCTTACATTTGTTAAATATTATAACTAACTGATACCTGTAGACCATTACGTGCTCACTGCAGTATGTGCTCACCAAGACCTGTGGCACGGCAGGACTGCTAATACGTTGACGGTTTACTGCAATAAGTACACCGTCATGGCGGATTAACCTGCACTCTTACATTTGTTAAATATTATAACTAACTGATCCCTGTAGACCATTACGTGCTCACTGCAGTATGAGCTCACCAAGACCTGTGGCACGGCAGGACTGCTAATACGTTGACGGTTTACTGCAATAAGTACACCGTCCTGGTGGATTAACCTGCACTCTTACATTTGTTAAATATTATAACTAACTGATCCCTGTAGACCATTACGTGCTCACTGCAGTATGAGCTCACCAAGACCTGTGGCACGGCAGGACTGCTAATACGTTGACGGTTTACTGCAATAAGTACACCGTCCTGGTGGATTAACCTGCACTCTTACATTTGTTAAATATTATAACTAACTGATCCCTGTAGACCATTACGTGCTCACTGCAGTATGAGCTCACCAAGACCTGTGGCACGGCAGGACTGCTAATACGTTGACGGTTTACTGCAATAAGTACATTATCCTGGTGGATTAACCTGCACTCTTACATTTGTTAAATATTATAACTAACTGATCCCTGAAGACCATTACGTGCTCACTGCAGTATGTGCTCACTAAGACCTGTGGCACGGCAGGACTGCTAATACGTTGACGGTTTACTGCAATAAGTACACCGTTCTGGTGGATTAACCTGCACTCTTACATTTGTTAAATATTATAACTAACTGATCCCTGTAGACCATTACGTGCTCACCAAGACCTGTGGCACGGCAGGACTGCTAATACGTTGACGGTTTACTGCAATAAGTACACCGTCCTGGTGGATTAACCTGCACTCTTACATTTGTTAAATATTATAACTAACTGATCCCTGTAGACCATTACGTGCTCACCAAGACCTGTGGCACGGCAGGACTTCTAATACGTTGACGGTTTACTGCAATAAGTACATTATCCTGGTGGATTAACCTGCACTCTTACATTTGTTAAATATTATAACTAACTGATCCCTGTAGACCATTACGTGCTCACCAAGACCTGTGGCACGGCAGGACTTCTAATACGTTGACGGTTTACTGCAATAAGTACATTATCCTGGTGGATTAACCTGCACTCTTACATTTGTTAAATATTATAACTAACTGATCCCTGTAGACCATTACGTGCTCACTGCAGTATGTGCTCACCAAGACCTGTGGCACGGCAGGACTGCTAATACGTTGACGGTTTTCTGCAATAAGTACACCATCCTGGTAGATTAACTTGCACTCTTACATTTGTTAAATATTATAACTAACTGATCCCTGTAGACCATTACGTGCTCACTGCAGTATGTGCTCACCGAGACCTGTGGCATGGCAGGACTGCTAATACGTTGACGGTGTACTGCAATAAGTACACCATCCTGGTGGATTAACCTGCACTCTTACATTTGTTAAATATTATAACTAACTGATCCCTGTAGACCATTACGTGCTCACTGCAGTATGTGCTCACCGAGACCTGTGGCATGGCAGGACTGCTAATACGTTGACGGTTTACTGCAATAAGTACACCATCCTGGTGGATTAACTTGCACTCTTACATTTGTTAAATATTATAACTAACTGATCCCTGTAGACCATTACGTGCTCACTGCAGTATGTGCTCACCAAGACCTGTGGCACGGCTGGACTGCTAATACGTTGACGGTTTACTGCAATAAGTACACCGTCCTGGTGGATTAACTTGCACTCTTACATTTGTTAAATATTATAACTAACTGATCCCTGTAGACCATTACATGCTCACTGCAGTATGTGCTCACCAAGACCTGTGGCATGGCAGGACTGCTAATACGTTGACGGTTTACTGCAATAAGTACACCATCCTGGTGGATTAACCTGCACTCTTACATTTGTTAAATATTATAACTAACTGATCCCTGTAGACCATTACGTGCTCACTGCAGTATGTGCTCACCAAGACCTGTGGCATGGCAGGACTGCTAATACGTTGACGGTTTACTGCAATAAGTACACCATCCTGGTGGATTAACTTGCACTCTTACATTTGTTAAATATTATAACTAACTGATCCCTGTAGACCATTACATGCTCACTGCAGTATGTGCTCACCAAGACCTGTGGCATGGCAGGACTGCTAATACGTTGACGGTTTACTGCAATAAGTACACCATCCTGGTGGATTAACCTGCACTCTTACATTTGTTAAATATTATAACTAACTGATCCCAGTAGACCATTACGTGCTCACTGCAGTATGAGCTCACCAAGACCTGTGGCATGGCAGGACTGCTAATACGTTGACGGTTTACTGCAATAAGTACACCATCCTGGTGGATTAACCTGCACTCTTACATTTGTTAAATATTATAACTAACTGATCCCTGTAGACCATTACGTGCTCACTGCAGTATGTGCTCACCAAGACCTGTGGCATGGCAGGACTGCTAATACGTTAACGGTTTACTGCAATAAGTACACCGTCCTGGTGGATTAACCTGCACTCTTACATTTGTTAAATATTATAACTAACTGATCCCTGTAGACCATTACGTGCTCACCAAGACCTGTGGCATGGCAGGACTGCTAATACGTTGACGGTTTACTGCAATAAGTACACCGCCCTGGTGGATTAACCTGCACTCTTACATTTGTTAAATATTATAACTAACTGATCCCTGTAGACCATTACGTGCTCACCAAGACCTGTGGCATGGCAGGACTGCTAATACGTTGACGGTTTACTGCAATATGTACACCGTCCTGGTGGATTAACCTGCACTCTTACATTTGTTAAATATTATAACTAACTGATCCCTGTAGACCATTACGTGCTCACTGCAGTATGAGCTCACCAAGACCTGTGGCACGGCAGGACTGCTAATACGTTGACGGTTTACTGCAATAAGTACACCGTCCTGGTGGATTAACCTGCACTCTTACATTTGTTAAATATTATAACTAACTGATCCCTGTAGACCATTACGTGCTCACTGCAGTATGTGCTCACCGAGACCTGTGGCATGGCAGGACTGCTAATACGTTGACGGTTTACTGCAATAAGTACACCGTCCTGGTGGATTAACCTGCACTCTTACATTTGTTAAATATTATAACTAACTGATCCCTGTAGACCATTACGTGCTCACTGCAGTATGTGCTCACCGAGACCTGTGGCACGGCAGGACTGCTAATACGTTGACGGTTTACTGCAATAAGTACACCGTCCTGGTGGATTAACCTGCACTCTTACATTTGTTAAATATTATAACTAACTGATCCCTGTAGACCATTACGTGCTCACTGCAGTATGTGCTCACCAAGACCTGTGGCATGGCAGGACTGCTAATACGTTAACGGTTTACTGCAATAAGTACACCGTCCTGGTGGATTAACCTGCACTCTTACATTTGTTAAATATTATAACTAACTGATCCCTGTAGACCATTACGTGCTCACTGCAGTATGTGCTCACCAAGACCTGTGGCATGGCAGGACTGCTAATACGTTAACGGTTTACTGCAATAAGTACACCGTCCTGGTGGATTAACCTGCACTCTTACATTTGTTAAATATTATAACTAACTGATCCCTGTAGACCATTACGTGCTCACCAAGACCTGTGGCATGGCAGGACTGCTAATACGTTGACGGTTTACTGCAATAAGTACACCGCCCTGGTGGATTAACCTGCACTCTTACATTTGTTAATTATTATAACTAACTGATCCCTGTAGACCATTACGTGCTCACCAAGACCTGTGGCATGGCAGGACTGCTAATACGTTGACGGTTTACTGCAATATGTACACCGTCCTGGTGGATTAACCTGCACTCTTACATTTGTTAAATATTATAACTAACTGATCCCTGTAGACCATTACGTGCTCACTGCAGTATGAGCTCACCAAGACCTGTGGCACGGCAGGACTGCTAATACGTTGACGGTTTACTGCAATAAGTACACCATCCTGGTGGATTAACCTGCACTCTTACATTTGTTAAATATTATAACTAACTGATCCCTGTAGACCATTACGTGCTCACTGCAGTATGTGCTCACCGAGACCTGTGGCATGGCAGGACTGCTAATACGTTGACGGTTTACTGCAATAAGTACACCGTCCTGGTGGATTAACCTGCACTCTTACATTTGTTAAATATTATAACTAACTGATCCCTGTAGACCATTACGTGCTCACTGCAGTATGTGCTCACCGAGACCTGTGGCACGGCAGGACTGCTAATACGTTGACGGTTTACTGCAATAAGTACACCGTCCTGGTGGATTAACCTGCACTCTTACATTTGTTAAATATTATAACTAACTGATCCCTGTAGACCATTACGTGCTCACTGCAGTATGTGCTCACCAAGACCTGTGGCATGGCAGGACTTCTAATACGTTGACGGTTTACTGCAATAAGTACACCGTCCTGGTGGATTAACCTGCACTCTTACATTTGTTAAATATTATAACTAACTGATCCCTGTAGACCATTACGTGCTCACTGCAGTATGTGCTCACGAAGACCAGTGGCACGGCTGGACTGCTAATACGTTGACGGTTTACTGCAATAAGTACACCGTCCTGGTGGATTAACCTGCACTCTTACATTTGTTAAATATTATAACTAACTGATCCCTGTAGACCATTACGTGCTCACTGCAGTATGTGCTCACCAAGACCTGTGGCACGGCTGGACTGCTAATACGTTGACGGTTTACTGCAATAAGTACACCGTCCTGGTGGATTAACCTGCACTCTTACATTTGTTAAATATTATAACTAACTGATCCCTGTAGACCATTACGTGCTGACTGCAGTATGTGCTCACCAAGACCTGTGGCACGGCAGGACTGCTAATACGTTGACGGTTTACTGCAATAAGTACACCGTCCTGGTGGAATAACCTGCACTCTTACATTTGTTAAATATTATAACTAACTGATACCTGTAGACCATTACGTGCTCACTGTAATATGAGCTCACCAAGACCTGTGGCATGGCAGGACTGCTAATACGTTGACGGTTTACTGCAATAAGTACACCGTCATGGTGGATTAACCTGCACTCTTACATTTGTTAAATATTATAACTAACTGATACCTGTAGACCATTACGTGCTCACTGCAGTATGTGCTCACCAAGACCTGTGGCACGGCAGGACTGCTAATACGTTGACGGTTTACTGCAATAAGTACACCGTCCTGGTGGATTAACCTGCACTCTTACATTTGTTAAATATTATAACTAACTGATACCTGTAGACCATTACGTGCTCACTGCAGTATGTGCTCACCAAGACCTGTGGCACGGCAGGACTGCTAATACGTTGACGGTTTACTGCAATAAGTACACCGTCATGGCGGATTAACCTGCACTCTTACATTTGTTAAATATTATAACTAACTGATCCCTGTAGACCATTACGTGCTCACTGCAGTATGAGCTCACCAAGACCTGTGGCACGGCAGGACTGCTAATACGTTGACGGTTTACTGCAATAAGTACACCGTCCTGGTGGATTAACCTGCACTCATACATTTGTTAAATATTATAACTAACTGATCCCTGTAGACCATTACGTGCTCACTGCAGTATGAGCTCACCAAGACCTGTGGCACGGCAGGACTGCTAATACGTTGACGGTTTACTGCAATAAGTACACCGTCCTGGTGGATTAACCTGCACTCTTACATTTGTTAAATATTATAACTAACTGATCCCTGTAGACCATTACGTGCTCACTGCAGTATGAGCTCACCAAGACCTGTGGCACGGCAGGACTGCTAATACGTTGACGGTTTACTGCAATAAGTACATTATCCTGGTGGATTAACCTGCACTCTTACATTTGTTAAATATTATAACTAACTGATCCCTGTAGACCATTACGTGCTCACTGCAGTATGTGCTCACTAAGACCTGTGGCACGGCAGGACTGCTAATACGTTGACGGTTTACTGCAATAAGTACACCGTTCTGGTGGATTAACCTGCACTCTTACATTTGTTAAATATTATAACTAACTGATCCCTGTAGACCATTACGTGCTCACTGCAGTATGAGCTCACCAAGACCTGTGGCATGGCAGGACTGCTAATACGTTGACGGTTTACTGCAATAAGTACACCATCCTGGTGGATTAACCTGCACTCTTACATTTGTTAAATATTATAACTAACTGATCCCTGTAGACCATTACGTGCTCACCAAGACCTGTGGCACGGCAGGACTGCTAATACGTTGACGGTTTACTGCAATAAGTACACCGTCCTGGTGGATTAACCTGCACTCTTACATTTGTTAAATATTATAACTAACTGATCCCTGTAGACCATTACGTGCTCACCAAGACCTGTGGCACGGCAGGACTTCTAATACGTTGACGGTTTACTGCAATAAGTACATTATCCTGGTGGATTAACCTGCACTCTTACATTTGTTAAATATTATAACTAACTGATCCCTGTAGACCATTACCTGCTCACCAAGACCTGTGGCACGGCAGGACTTCTAATACGTTGACGGTTTACTGCAATAAGTACATTATCCTGGTGGATTAACCTGCACTCTTACATTTGTTAAATATTATAACTAACTGATCCCTGTAGACCATTACGTGCTCACTGCAGTATGTGCTCACCAAGACCTGTGGCACGGCAGGACTGCTAATACGTTGACGGTTTTCTGCAATAAGTACACCATCCTGGTGGATTAACTTGCACTCTTACATTTGTTAAATATTATAACTTACTGATCCCTGTAGACCATTACGTGCTCACTGCAGTATGTGCTCACCGAGACCTGTGGCATGGCAGGACTGCTAATACGTTGACGGTGTACTGCAATAAGTACACCATCCTGGTGGATTAACCTGCACTCTTACATTTGTTAAATATTATAACTAACTGATCCCTGTAGACCATTACGTGCTCACTGCAGTATGTGCTCACCGAGACCTGTGGCATGGCAGGACTGCTAATACGTTGACGGTTTACTGCAATAAGTACACCATCCTGGTGGATTAACTTGCACTCTTACATTTGTTAAATATTATAACTAACTGATCCCTGTAGACCATTACGTGCTGACTGCAGTATGTGCTCACCAAGACCTGTGGCACGGCAGGACTGCTAATACGTTGACGGTTTACTGCAATAAGTACACCGTCCTGGTGGAATAACCTGCACTCTTACATTTGTTAAATATTATAACTAACTGATACCTGTAGACCATTACGTGCTCACTGTAGTATGAGCTCACCAAGACCTGTGGCATGGCAGGAATGCTAATACGTTGACGGTTTACTGCAATAAGTACACCGTCCTGGTGGATTAACCTGCACTCTTACATTTGTTAAATATTATAACTAACTGATACCTGTAGACCATTACGTGCTCACTGTAGTATGAGCTCACCAAGACCTGTGGCATGGCAGGAATGCTAATACGTTGACGGTTTACTGCAATAAGTACACCGTCCTGGTGGAATAACCTGCACTCTTACATTTGTTAAATATTATAACTAACTGATACCTGTAGACCATTACGTGCTCACTGTAGTATGAGCTCACCAAGACCTGTGGCATGGCAGGACTGCTAATACGTTGACGGTTTACTGCAATAAGTACACCGTCATGGTGGATTAACCTGCACTCTTACATTTGTTAAATATTATAACTAACTGATACCTGTAGACCATTACGTGCTCACTGCAGTATGTGCTCACCAAGACCTGTGGCACGGCAGGACTGCTAATACGTTGACGGTTTACTGCAATAAGTACACCGTCCTGGTGGATTAACCTGCACTCTTACATTTGTTAAATATTATAACTAACTGATACCTGTAGACCATTACGTGCTCACTGCAGTATGTGCTCACCAAGACCTGTGGCACGGCAGGACTGCTAATACGTTGACGGTTTACTGCAATAAGTACACCGTCATGGCGGATTAACCTGCACTCTTACATTTGTTAAATATTATAACTAACTGATCCCTGTAGACCATTACGTGCTCACTGCAGTATGAGCTCACCAAGACCTGTGGCACGGCAGGACTGCTAATACGTTGACGGTTTACTGCAATAAGTACACCGTCCTGGTGGATTAACCTGCACTCTTACATTTGTTAAATATTATAACTAACTGATCCCTGTAGACCATTACGTGCTCACTGCAGTATGAGCTCACCAAGACCTGTGGCACGGCAGGACT
Source organism: Stictocephala bisonia (assembly GCA_035578905.1). NCBI lineage: Eukaryota > Metazoa > Arthropoda > Insecta > Hemiptera > Membracidae > Stictocephala > Stictocephala bisonia. The sequence continues at coordinate 59,215 of JAQJVL010003004.1, read as the reverse complement.
GCTAATACGTTGACGGTTTACTGCAATAAGTACACCGTCCTGGTGGATTAACCTGCACTCTTACATTTGTTAAATATTATAACTAACTGATCCCTGTAGACCATTACGTGCTCACTGCAGTATGAGCTCACCAAGACCTGTGGCACGGCAGGACTGCTAATACGTTGACGGTTTACTGCAATAAGTACATTATCCTGGTGGATTAACCTGCACTCTTACATTTGTTAAATATTATAACTAACTGATCCCTGAAGACCATTACGTGCTCACTGCAGTATGTGCTCACTAAGACCTGTGGCACGGCAGGACTGCTAATACGTTGACGGTTTACTGCAATAAGTACACCGTTCTGGTGGATTAACCTGCACTCTTACATTTGTTAAATATTATAACTAACTGATCCCTGTAGACCATTACGTGCTCACCAAGACCTGTGGCACGGCAGGACTGCTAATACGTTGACGGTTTACTGCAATAAGTACACCGTCCTGGTGGATTAACCTGCACTCTTACATTTGTTAAATATTATAACTAACTGATCCCTGTAGACCATTACGTGCTCACCAAGACCTGTGGCACGGCAGGACTTCTAATACGTTGACGGTTTACTGCAATAAGTACATTATCCTGGTGGATTAACCTGCACTCTTACATTTGTTAAATATTATAACTAACTGATCCCTGTAGACCATTACGTGCTCACCAAGACCTGTGGCACGGCAGGACTTCTAATACGTTGACGGTTTACTGCAATAAGTACATTATCCTGGTGGATTAACCTGCACTCTTACATTTGTTAAATATTATAACTAACTGATCCCTGTAGACCATTACGTGCTCACTGCAGTATGTGCTCACCAAGACCTGTGGCACGGCAGGACTGCTAATACGTTGACGGTTTTCTGCAATAAGTACACCATCCTGGTAGATTAACTTGCACTCTTACATTTGTTAAATATTATAACTAACTGATCCCTGTAGACCATTACGTGCTCACTGCAGTATGTGCTCACCGAGACCTGTGGCATGGCAGGACTGCTAATACGTTGACGGTGTACTGCAATAAGTACACCATCCTGGTGGATTAACCTGCACTCTTACATTTGTTAAATATTATAACTAACTGATCCCTGTAGACCATTACGTGCTCACTGCAGTATGTGCTCACCGAGACCTGTGGCATGGCAGGACTGCTAATACGTTGACGGTTTACTGCAATAAGTACACCATCCTGGTGGATTAACTTGCACTCTTACATTTGTTAAATATTATAACTAACTGATCCCTGTAGACCATTACGTGCTCACTGCAGTATGTGCTCACCAAGACCTGTGGCACGGCTGGACTGCTAATACGTTGACGGTTTACTGCAATAAGTACACCGTCCTGGTGGATTAACTTGCACTCTTACATTTGTTAAATATTATAACTAACTGATCCCTGTAGACCATTACATGCTCACTGCAGTATGTGCTCACCAAGACCTGTGGCATGGCAGGACTGCTAATACGTTGACGGTTTACTGCAATAAGTACACCATCCTGGTGGATTAACCTGCACTCTTACATTTGTTAAATATTATAACTAACTGATCCCTGTAGACCATTACGTGCTCACTGCAGTATGTGCTCACCAAGACCTGTGGCATGGCAGGACTGCTAATACGTTGACGGTTTACTGCAATAAGTACACCATCCTGGTGGATTAACTTGCACTCTTACATTTGTTAAATATTATAACTAACTGATCCCTGTAGACCATTACATGCTCACTGCAGTATGTGCTCACCAAGACCTGTGGCATGGCAGGACTGCTAATACGTTGACGGTTTACTGCAATAAGTACACCATCCTGGTGGATTAACCTGCACTCTTACATTTGTTAAATATTATAACTAACTGATCCCAGTAGACCATTACGTGCTCACTGCAGTATGAGCTCACCAAGACCTGTGGCATGGCAGGACTGCTAATACGTTGACGGTTTACTGCAATAAGTACACCATCCTGGTGGATTAACCTGCACTCTTACATTTGTTAAATATTATAACTAACTGATCCCTGTAGACCATTACGTGCTCACTGCAGTATGTGCTCACCAAGACCTGTGGCATGGCAGGACTGCTAATACGTTAACGGTTTACTGCAATAAGTACACCGTCCTGGTGGATTAACCTGCACTCTTACATTTGTTAAATATTATAACTAACTGATCCCTGTAGACCATTACGTGCTCACCAAGACCTGTGGCATGGCAGGACTGCTAATACGTTGACGGTTTACTGCAATAAGTACACCGCCCTGGTGGATTAACCTGCACTCTTACATTTGTTAAATATTATAACTAACTGATCCCTGTAGACCATTACGTGCTCACCAAGACCTGTGGCATGGCAGGACTGCTAATACGTTGACGGTTTACTGCAATATGTACACCGTCCTGGTGGATTAACCTGCACTCTTACATTTGTTAAATATTATAACTAACTGATCCCTGTAGACCATTACGTGCTCACTGCAGTATGAGCTCACCAAGACCTGTGGCACGGCAGGACTGCTAATACGTTGACGGTTTACTGCAATAAGTACACCGTCCTGGTGGATTAACCTGCACTCTTACATTTGTTAAATATTATAACTAACTGATCCCTGTAGACCATTACGTGCTCACTGCAGTATGTGCTCACCGAGACCTGTGGCATGGCAGGACTGCTAATACGTTGACGGTTTACTGCAATAAGTACACCGTCCTGGTGGATTAACCTGCACTCTTACATTTGTTAAATATTATAACTAACTGATCCCTGTAGACCATTACGTGCTCACTGCAGTATGTGCTCACCGAGACCTGTGGCACGGCAGGACTGCTAATACGTTGACGGTTTACTGCAATAAGTACACCGTCCTGGTGGATTAACCTGCACTCTTACATTTGTTAAATATTATAACTAACTGATCCCTGTAGACCATTACGTGCTCACTGCAGTATGTGCTCACCAAGACCTGTGGCATGGCAGGACTGCTAATACGTTAACGGTTTACTGCAATAAGTACACCGTCCTGGTGGATTAACCTGCACTCTTACATTTGTTAAATATTATAACTAACTGATCCCTGTAGACCATTACGTGCTCACTGCAGTATGTGCTCACCAAGACCTGTGGCATGGCAGGACTGCTAATACGTTAACGGTTTACTGCAATAAGTACACCGTCCTGGTGGATTAACCTGCACTCTTACATTTGTTAAATATTATAACTAACTGATCCCTGTAGACCATTACGTGCTCACCAAGACCTGTGGCATGGCAGGACTGCTAATACGTTGACGGTTTACTGCAATAAGTACACCGCCCTGGTGGATTAACCTGCACTCTTACATTTGTTAATTATTATAACTAACTGATCCCTGTAGACCATTACGTGCTCACCAAGACCTGTGGCATGGCAGGACTGCTAATACGTTGACGGTTTACTGCAATATGTACACCGTCCTGGTGGATTAACCTGCACTCTTACATTTGTTAAATATTATAACTAACTGATCCCTGTAGACCATTACGTGCTCACTGCAGTATGAGCTCACCAAGACCTGTGGCACGGCAGGACTGCTAATACGTTGACGGTTTACTGCAATAAGTACACCGTCCTGGTGGATTAACCTGCACTCTTACATTTGTTAAATATTATAACTAACTGATCCCTGTAGACCATTACGTGCTCACTGCAGTATGTGCTCACCGAGACCTGTGGCATGGCAGGACTGCTAATACGTTGACGGTTTACTGCAATAAGTACACCGTCCTGGTGGATTAACCTGCACTCTTACATTTGTTAAATATTATAACTAACTGATCCCTGTAGACCATTACGTGCTCACTGCAGTATGTGCTCACCGAGACCTGTGGCACGGCAGGACTGCTAATACGTTGACGGTTTACTGCAATAAGTACACCGTCCTGGTGGATTAACCTGCACTCTTACATTTGTTAAATATTATAACTAACTGATCCCTGTAGACCATTACGTGCTCACTGCAGTATGTGCTCACCAAGACCTGTGGCATGGCAGGACTTCTAATACGTTGACGGTTTACTGCAATAAGTACACCGTCCTGGTGGATTAACCTGCACTCTTACATTTGTTAAATATTATAACTAACTGATCCCTGTAGACCATTACGTGCTCACTGCAGTATGTGCTCACGAAGACCAGTGGCACGGCTGGACTGCTAATACGTTGACGGTTTACTGCAATAAGTACACCGTCCTGGTGGATTAACCTGCACTCTTACATTTGTTAAATATTATAACTAACTGATCCCTGTAGACCATTACGTGCTCACTGCAGTATGTGCTCACCAAGACCTGTGGCACGGCTGGACTGCTAATACGTTGACGGTTTACTGCAATAAGTACACCGTCCTGGTGGATTAACCTGCACTCTTACATTTGTTAAATATTATAACTAACTGATCCCTGTAGACCATTACGTGCTGACTGCAGTATGTGCTCACCAAGACCTGTGGCACGGCAGGACTGCTAATACGTTGACGGTTTACTGCAATAAGTACACCGTCCTGGTGGAATAACCTGCACTCTTACATTTGTTAAATATTATAACTAACTGATACCTGTAGACCATTACGTGCTCACTGTAATATGAGCTCACCAAGACCTGTGGCATGGCAGGACTGCTAATACGTTGACGGTTTACTGCAATAAGTACACCGTCATGGTGGATTAACCTGCACTCTTACATTTGTTAAATATTATAACTAACTGATACCTGTAGACCATTACGTGCTCACTGCAGTATGTGCTCACCAAGACCTGTGGCACGGCAGGACTGCTAATACGTTGACGGTTTACTGCAATAAGTACACCGTCCTGGTGGATTAACCTGCACTCTTACATTTGTTAAATATTATAACTAACTGATACCTGTAGACCATTACGTGCTCACTGCAGTATGTGCTCACCAAGACCTGTGGCACGGCAGGACTGCTAATACGTTGACGGTTTACTGCAATAAGTACACCGTCATGGCGGATTAACCTGCACTCTTACATTTGTTAAATATTATAACTAACTGATCCCTGTAGACCATTACGTGCTCACTGCAGTATGAGCTCACCAAGACCTGTGGCACGGCAGGACTGCTAATACGTTGACGGTTTACTGCAATAAGTACACCGTCCTGGTGGATTAACCTGCACTCATACATTTGTTAAATATTATAACTAACTGATCCCTGTAGACCATTACGTGCTCACTGCAGTATGAGCTCACCAAGACCTGTGGCACGGCAGGACTGCTAATACGTTGACGGTTTACTGCAATAAGTACACCGTCCTGGTGGATTAACCTGCACTCTTACATTTGTTAAATATTATAACTAACTGATCCCTGTAGACCATTACGTGCTCACTGCAGTATGAGCTCACCAAGACCTGTGGCACGGCAGGACTGCTAATACGTTGACGGTTTACTGCAATAAGTACACTATCCTGGTGGATTAACCTGCACTCTTACATTTGTTAAATATTATAACTAACTGATCCCTGTAGACCATTACGTGCTCACTGCAGTATGTGCTCACTAAGACCTGTGGCACGGCAGGACTGCTAATACGTTGACGGTTTACTGCAATAAGTACACCATCCTGGTGGATTAACCTGCACTCTTACATTTGTTAAATATTATAACTAACTGATCCCTGTAGACCATTACGTGCTCACTGCAGTATGAGCTCACCAAGACCTGTGGCATGGCAGGACTGCTAATACGTTGACGGTTTACTGCAATAAGTACACCATCCTGGTGGATTAACCTGCACTCTTACATTTGTTAAATATTATAACTAACTGATCCCTGTAGACCATTACGTGCTCACCAAGACCTGTGGCACGGCAGGACTGCTAATACGTTGACGGTTTACTGCAATAAGTACACCATCCTGGTGGATTAACCTGCACTCTTACATTTGTTAAATATTATAACTAACTGATCCCTGTAGACCATTACGTGCTCACCAAGACCTGTGGCACGGCAGGACTTCTAATACGTTGACGGTTTACTGCAATAAGTACACTATCCTGGTGGATTAACCTGCACTCTTACATTTGTTAAATATTATAACTAACTGATCCCTGTAGACCATTACCTGCTCACCAAGACCTGTGGCACGGCAGGACTTCTAATACGTTGACGGTTTACTGCAATAAGTACACTATCCTGGTGGATTAACCTGCACTCTTACATTTGTTAAATATTATAACTAACTGATCCCTGTAGACCATTACGTGCTCACTGCAGTATGTGCTCACCAAGACCTGTGGCACGGCAGGACTGCTAATACGTTGACGGTTTTCTGCAATAAGTACACCATCCTGGTGGATTAACTTGCACTCTTACATTTGTTAAATATTATAACTAACTGATCCCTGTAGACCATTACGTGCTCACTGCAGTATGTGCTCACCGAGACCTGTGGCATGGCAGGACTGCTAATACGTTGACGGTGTACTGCAATAAGTACACCATCCTGGTGGATTAACCTGCACTCTTACATTTGTTAAATATTATAACTAACTGATCCCTGTAGACCATTACGTGCTCACTGCAGTATGTGCTCACCGAGACCTGTGGCATGGCAGGACTGCTAATACGTTGACGGTTTACTGCAATAAGTACACCATCCTGGTGGATTAACTTGCACTCTTACATTTGTTAAATATTATAACTAACTGATCCCTGTAGACCATTACGTGCTCACTGCAGTATGTGCTCACCAAGACCTGTGGCACGGCTGGACTGCTAATACGTTGACGGTTTACTGCAATAAGTACACCATCCTGGTGGATTAACTTGCACTCTTACATTTGTTAATTATTATAACTAACTGATCCCTGTAGACCATTATGTGCTCACCAAGACCTGTGGCATGGCAGGACTGCTAATACGTTGACGGTTTACTGCAATAAGTACACCATCCTGGTGGATTAACCTGCACTCTTACATTTGTTAAATATTATAACTAACTGATCCCTGTAGACCATTACGTGCTCACTGCAGTATGTGCTCACCGAGACCTGTGGCATGGCAGGACTGCTAATACGTTGACGGTTTACTGCAATAAGTACACCGTCCTGGTGGATTAACTTGCACTCTTACATTGTTTAAATATTATAACTAACTGATCCCTGTAGACCATTACATGCTCACTGCAGTATGTGCTCACCAAGACCTGTGGCATGGCAGGACTGCTAATACGTTGACGGTTTACTGCAATAAGTACACCATCCTGGTGGATTAACCTGCACTCTTACATTTGTTAAATATTATAACTAACTGATCCCTGTAGACCATTACGTGCTCACTGCAGTATGAGCTCACCAAGACCTGTGGCATGGCAGGACTGCTAATACGTTGACGGTTTACTGCAATAAGTACACCATCCTGGTGGATTAACCTGCACTCTTACATTTGTTAAATATTATAACTAATTGATCCCTGTAGACCATTACGTGCTCACTGCAGTATGTGCTCACCGAGACCTGTGGCATGGCAGGACTGCTAATACGTTGACGGTTTACTGCAATAAGTACACCATCCTGGTGGATTAACCTGCACTCTTACATTTGTTAAATATTATAACTAACTGATCCCTGTAGACCATTACGTGCTCACTGCAGTATGTGCTCACCAAGACCTGTGGCATGGCAGGACTGCTAATACGTTGACGGTTTACTGCAATAAGTACACCATCCTGGTGGATTAACCTGCACTCTTACATTTGTTAAATATTATAACTAACTGATCCCTGTAGACCATTACGTGCTCACTGCAGTATGTGCTCACCAAGACCTGTGGCATGGCAGGACTGCTAATACGTTGACGGTTTACTGCAATAAGTACACCATCCTGGTGGATTAACCTGCACTCTTACATTTTTTAAATATTTTTTTGTGCTAAATTCAATATCTCCTTTACAACTTTGCCACAGGTCAAATTTCTTTGATAAAACAATAAAAAAGTTAACAGCCGACTAACTTTTCCTTATCAAAATGAAAAACTACAAAATTCTTTTAATGTGTAATTATTAATTATAATTGATGCATAACATTTATTTAATTGGTTTTATCTTGAAAGTGTCCAGATGGGTTTTACTGTTAACGAATTAAGTTTGAAATTTTTAGCTCCACAATAAGTGTATTTAATGTTGGTGTTTTTTGCGGGAGAACACTGCCGCGAGTGTTGTGTCGGTGCCCTGTTTTCCGCCAGAGTCGCGGACCAAGTTGGCTGATCTTGCCTCACCTCTAATGCACACGGCGTATAGGCCATGTCCTCTATATTTATATTCTGTACTCACTGGATGAGCGGCAGTGTGGGAACACATTGCGCATGCGCCAGTAACTGAGAGCTCAGCTAACTGATCCAGTTACTGGCCGAGTTTCGTAGGGTAAACTAGTTACTAACCTTTCGAAAAACATTATATTTTTATCATATTGTACATACATATTCTAACTGATCCTTTTGAACCCAGTGAGAAAGTTATTTTAGACTTAAGGATGACGTGCCATCAGCCAGAGAAGCTGCCATGCTTGTAATACAGCTGGCAGCGGGATGCCGCTAGCAGTTTCCCCCTTCCTCTCGCACGACACGCTTCTTCAAATAAAAATTTGTCTGTATTCAGCTAAGCTTCTATAAATGTTACTATAAGGCATCAGTGTATGATCCTCAGTTGATTGGTGCCTGTTTGTACTCTTCGACGCCTGCTCGAAGTTGGGTGACATCCACTTCCATGACAGACAGACAGTAATAGAATCACGATCAATTTGCGCACCCACAGCCACAATGCCATGCCCTTACAAACTTCAATATTTCCACTGTCGCAATTGTTCCCTTTTCTTTCTCAGAAATATCATTTGTTAAGGTGTAATAATGTAAGCTTATACAAGTGTAGTTTATAAAGAAGGAAAGAAACTCATAAACACGTAGAGAATACAAAAGTAAATAAAAATCTGAAATTAAAATGAAAAGTTGAATTACGAAATCAGAAAAGGGATGACAAAAAAAGAAAAATTTAGATAATATATCTAAGTTTTAGTAAACACTTAAGAACGGTCTAACTTGACAAAACAAATGCATAAAATAAAATAGAAAAAAAACTCATAAGTATAAAGATTATAAAAATAGACTAGAAGAATAAAATTGAGTCCAAATTATTCTCTTTAGTAAAAATAATTTTAGAATCAAGGTAAAAAAAAAAAATTATAAACAAATTTGTAACATTTGATTGAAAGTTGTAAAAATATGACTTGGCAAATCAGAAAAGATACGAAGTGTGTTAGTGTAAATGTTTTAGTTTTTAGAAAATGTAATTATTATATTATTAGTATTGGTAGGCTCATATATTGGTAGGCTTGCGAACTATTTAAGGATAATATTATTTAAGGATTTATCATTGGAAATATTGGGTATAATGAATTTTGATGGTCTTGATAAATTTACAGATCTGTCTAGATACTACTTTGACAGGAATACAGAGTATTGACCAACCTACAATATAACTTAAGGCACATACCATTTTTAACTCAAAGACACCATGATAATTATGGAAAATTAACGTTACAGTATAAAATACCTCACTTACTTAATTCATTGCCTAGAAGTCTACAAAACCTATAAAATAAAAATCAAATGAAAAGGGAGCTAAAAAAGTATTTTATTAATTTACGATGACTATAGGTGGATAATAACTATGAATTCATTTCCATATAAAGTTATAGGTATCGGTTTTTATTTATATAGAAATGCATTCTAACAGTTGAAGGGTTGAAGAGTCGACTATCATCAAATAGTAAACAAATATATACTTACATATTGAGGTTATCCACCTTGTCACGTTTATAAACAGAAACAAAAAATAAATGGGAAAAAATCATCTCTTCGTTTATTAGAATTGCTATTTTCAAAATCGAACTATACATAGATAAATAAGACAAAACTACAAAGAGATATAAGCACTGTTGAGCTAATTAAGCACACTGGGAAACATATGTGATATAATATGTAAATCAACATCAATACTGACAGAGTTTTGACGGGAGCCGGTATTAAACTGGTTCCTAGCAGCCGGGTCTTGCTGCTGAACACGGGAACAAAGAATGCCATCCCTGTTTGGTTCAATATCTGAGTGCATTCTTTGCAACTACTATAAATAAGGTTGTTAAAATTGAACAACAGTGAGACTAATTTTCACCGTCATTTATTAGCACATATAGTTTATAGTTAGAATATTATGTTTTTTTATTACTGTTAGATTTTATTTGTTGTTATTTGTATAGTTATTTCTTTGGATTATACATATGTTACATGCACATAGTTGATTTCATTTGTTTTTTGTTTTTATTTATTTGTAGAATTATTCATAGTCTATTTAGTATTTAATAATGTTTATTTACTGCTGATTTATAGTATATTTATTTTATATAGTTATGTATATTATTTATTTCCATTGTGTTAATATTTAATGCTTTGAGGCTTATGTGTAGTTAGGACTACCAGTCGTGATCCAGGAGGAAGTTTTAAACAATCAAACAATTAATTGATATAAACTCCAAAATAAAATAAACATTAGGACTACTGATATAAAAAAATTAAATTTTCGAAAAAAATTGATTTTTATAATGAATAACAAATGTTATTTGGTTTCTTTAACTGTGTTTTTGGTGCTTTTTGATTTGTTTATTTATTTTTGTTTTGCTTGTTAGTTACTTTAAGATTACCCATATATTAAAGATATTTCATTATGATAAAATTAGTTGATCTCTCAAATATTTTATAAATATTTGAGTATTGAGGGATATACATAAATATTTTAATGCTAGAGAGATTAAAAAAGACACTGCAATGTAATATCAATTTAAGAAATAATAAATGATTTTGAATTTGAATTATTATAGTACTATTATATAAAATATTATAGTATCAATATTATTATTATTATATCTGAGTGTTTTAATGAGGTTTCTTTATGTAAGTTTCACTTCGAGTTGTCATGGAAGGTGACGTCGAGATATTTATAGGATTTAACTACTTTTATTTCTCTTTCATCCATCAATTTAGGTCCTGTTTCCCCATAACTGTTTCACACCGCATGTTAGACGTAAACAGTCTTATCATAATTTATTGTATGCTTATTATTGTAAACCCCTTTTTAGCCTTTTACAATTTATTGTTCATATTTGCTTTATCTTGGACCTTATTTTATTCAATGAATTGACATAAGCTGTGGTTTCAGATTTACTATCGAAAATAACATTTATGAATATAGTACGATAAAACATAGCTGAGACCGATCGTTGAGGTATTCAATATATTGAATACCTCAACGATCGGTCTCAGCTATGTTACTCAGCTATGTATATATACTTCTTTATTATCACTGTAAGTTTCACCTATTCTGACACATTGTTGTCTAATAATTAAATAGCTTTTAATTAATTTTAGTAGATGTCATCTAACTGCAAAGTCATCTAACAGTTACTAGTCTAAGTTTTAACTCAAATGTTGGGGAATATGATGAAATTATAAAAGTGTTTATTTTATAAGATCCATACAAATGTGGCAGTAAAGTACATGACGTGTCAAAGAGGTGGGCTGAGTGTTGGTCAGCTGGCCGTGAACTTTGTAAAGGCACTCTGTTACAGTGATGGGAAAATCAATTTGCTGGTTCAGCTTTTATCTTCGAATGATTTATAAAACACATATTGTGTGACAATCTAATCGTTACACCGGTAAGTAATAAATATTTACCGATGTCAATAGCTTTTAGTGTCTTTTTATCTTGAGCTATCAATCTACATTGCACACCTTGGACCATCAATATTTATGCTTTTCCATCAAGGGATAACTCAAAAATATTGTTTTGGGATTTCATACAATTATCAAACTTTTATGTAAAATAAAATTTATCATCAAAAATGATCTGACATTAATTATAAACGCTAACTTTCTCTCGACGGCAATATGACTGAGGAAGTTGTACGATTCATCGACAAATATGCAAACTAAACTATTTTATTCTTAAGGGATATACATAAAATATAAAAAATATTGATAATAATACATAAATAAAGGCAAAGTTAGTTTAATTAATAATTTTATAAATAATGTGCTTTATCAATACCACTGTACGTGTATGGATGGAGGGGAAGGTCAATACCACTGTACATGTATGGATGAAAGGGTAGGTAAATACCATGCTGTACGTGTATGAGTGGAAGGGTAGGTCAATATCCACATACGTGTATGGGTGGAAGGGGAGGTCAATATCCATATACGTGTATGGGTGGAAGGGGAGGTCCAGTACGTGTATGGGTGGGAGGGTAGGTCAATACCATGCTGTACGTGTATGGGTGGAAGGGGAGGTCAATATCCATATACGTTTATGGGTGGAAGGGGAGGTCAATACTCCAGTATGTGTATGGGTGGGAGGGTAGGTCAATACCATATTGTACGTGTATGGGTGGAAGGGGAGGTCAATATCCATATACGTGTATGGGTGGAAGGGGAGGTCAATACACCTGTACATGTATGGGTGGGAGGGTAGGTCAATACCACTGTACGTGTATGGGTGGAATGATGGGTTAATACCACCCTACAGTAGTATTGTGTCAAATCTACACGTGTTTGAGTAGTATTGTGGGTCATTACCAATGTACGTGTATGGGTGGAAGGGTGGGTTAATACCACCCTATAGTAGTATTGTGTCAATACTACAAGTATTTGAGTAGTATTGTGGGTCAATACCACTGTACGTGTATGGGTGGGTTAATACCACTCTACAGTAGTATTTTGTCAATACTACACGTGTTTGAGTAGTATTGTGGGTCATTACCAATGTACGTGTATGGGTGGAAGGGTGGGTTAATACCACCCTATAGTAGTATTGTGTCAATACTACAAGTATTTTAGTAGTATTGTGGGTCAATACCACTGTACGTGTATGGGTGGGTTAATACCACCCTACAGTAGTATTGTGTCAATACTACACGTGTTTGAGTAGTATTGTGGGTCATTACCAATGTACGTGTATGGGTAGAAGGGTGGGTTAATACCACCCTACAGTAGTATTGTGTCAATACTACAAGTATTTGAGTAGTATTGTGGGTCAATACCACTGTACGTGTATGGGTGGGTTAATACCACCCTACAGTAGTATTGTGTCAATACTACACGTGTTTGAGTAGTATTGTGGGTCATTACCAATGTACGTGTATGGGTGGAAGGGTGGGTTAATACCACCCATAGTAGTATTGTGTCAATACTACAAGTGTTTGAGTAGTATTGTGGGTCAATACCACTGTACGTGTATGGGTGGGTTAATACCACCCTACAGTAGTATTGTGTCAATACTACACGTGTTTGAGTAGTATTGTGGGTCATTACCAATGTACGTGTATGGGTGGAAGGGTGGGTTAATACCACCCATAGTAGTATTGTGTCAATACTACAAGTGTTTGAGTAGTATTGTGGGTCAATACCACTGTACGTGTATGGGTGGAAGTGTGGATTAATACCCCTGTACATGTATTGGTAGGACACATCCACTGAGTAAAATTAAATATATATAAAATCAGCATGGATAATGAACTCAAGTTCATATTTAATCAGTTCGTATGCTACTATTAAGAATGTTCCATTTATATAAAAGCAAAACTTATTTTTTTAATTATTTGCCGATTCCCATACATATTCTATGTACAGTACTTGGTCTCACTCCTAATTCTGAAGCGTTTTCTTTCATATATCCACCAGAACCAACCCTTCAAGGAAATGCCGTTATTCATCTAGTCTTCAATTCTTCTACTCTTTTTGTGTTTATCTAACTGAAAGGATATAGAAACACAATGATTATATTAATATTTAAACTTGCTTATTGTAAATGAAAAGAAGATCGTTTGAAAGTTTAAATCTTTAAACTTAAAGTTTAAGTTAGAATATTTATTAAAACGTTATAAGATTCTTAGCAAGAGAAGATTTGATTCTGGAACATTGTGGATAGATTGAACAAATACCTGGATCCAAACAAACAAGCTTTAACTGGCGGCTTTATCTATTAAAACGAGGAATCCCACAGTTAATGTACAGTTTTGTACATTTACTGGTTTAAACAATGATTTAAAATATTGATTTTTAACACAGTTCTAGTTCTAACAAAATAAATAATGTCATAGAATACATGTACAACATTGTTTTTACAAGCAGATATTAGTAATTTACTTATACAAATCAAACTTTCCTAAATTACATAGTAATAAAAAGTTACACGAAGGTGTTATTAAAACATTTTTCAAGATAACTCATGTTTTTATTGATGTAGAAGATATAAATATTCATATAACGAAACTTGGGATTCAAACTGACTAGCTATTTTCATGTACACATCATGTATACAAAGATATGTAGTAACTCCTGCATACTGCCTTAGCCAATATAGCTTGTCACTCTTCTACAGAATTAAAAGATTCTTTAATGTTTCTTTTTTTTCATAATATTTCATGGAATACCACTTTCCTCATATTCTTACGTTCAAATTCAGTTGACATTTCATAAAATCTTATTGTAAGACTAAATCGTCAACATAACATAATAAACAAAATTAGAGCATCATTGTTTTAATTATTGTTTCATTGTTTCATCATTATTGTAATTAACTCTTAAAATGGTTAAAACTTTATTAATTAGTAATAACCATCACGATGCAAACTATCATTGATAGACGACATCCTGGAAGAATAATTATCTGACAACATGAAGTTGTACAATAGAATTTCATCCAACCAGGATGCATCTCTTCTACAAGATTATACTATAAACTCAGTGGATCATTGGTATAGTGAGAACAATAAGCCCCTTAACCTTGATAAGTGCATCTGCATTACTTTTCATCGAACTGCTAATCCAATCAAGTAACAATCCAATCAATCAAGTTTGAATCCAATCAAGTTTGAATACTACGTCAAGGACAATCAGCTTATCAAAACAATAGAAGTGGAGTGACATTTACCCCCTTGGGAGCTACATGTTCATAACATATGCAACAAAGCACTTCAGGTTCTTGGCCTTCTCTTCGAGTGTCGAGGACCTTCAATGACTGAGTGCCTTAAAGATGTTATACCGCTGTCTTGTTAGACCTCTTGGAATACTGCAGATGGTATAGTCACCTCACTAGATGTACTTAAGAGATGAGATTGAAAGAGTGCAGAGACGGTTTTTGAAACTTGTTGGTGTTCGGCTCGGAATTGGATATTTAGATGTTCCAAATCAAGATAGTTCATTGTTGCCGATCCTGTCCACACTAGAAGCAAGGCGCTTAACTCAAGACCCACTTTTCTTGAACAAGTTGCTCAGCGAAAATTTTGATTGTCCTGCTCTTCTCCAAAAAGTGAGCTTTCAGGTTCCTTCCATCACAAGGTCCAAGGCTCTCTTTTTGAAACCAACTGTATCTTACACAGCTAACAGCACCATAATGAAGATTTAAAATGAAGGCAATTCTCTACCAGACAACATTGACTTCTCCTGCACTTCGCTCTCTGGAGACATAATTACGAACAATACTTATAAATTAACTTTTTATTTCTAATCAAGTTTTTTTTTACATTTATCATGATTTTTGTAGTAGCATTTATTTTATTTATTATTATTATTTATGTTATTTATTCTAATTTGTAGTTCTGCAAGACTGTTAGAACTACCAATTAGAATATGTTTTTATTTATTATTTGATATTTATATTTCTGTGTTGAAATTGATTTTTCCGTAGAGAAATAAACAAATAAAAGAAAATGTAATTTTAATTTGTCATAGCACAATTAATTACAATGAAACTATTTTGTTAGAAAACTCTAAAAGGATAAGTTTCATGTATTAAAATTTACACACAATAAACTGTTTGGTAATGTGTAATTAATTACCAACATACAATAAACTGAAATACGAAAAAAAATTAAGTATCGTATATTTAGTTAAGGTGGATAGAGGATTCAGTCGAGTATTTTGTATTTAGTTTGTGTGAGATTCAATCGATTTTGTTTATTTATAGGGTCAGAGATAGTTTCAGTTAAGACTCGTTTATTTAGGATGAATTTATGATTCAGTCAAGTACTGTGTATTAAGCTGCTGTGAGATTCAGTCAAGTACTGTGTATTAAGCTGCGGTGAGACTCAGTCAAGTACTGTGTATTAAGCTGTGGTGAGATTCAGTCAAGTACTGTGTATTAAGCTGCGGTGAGATTCAGTCAAGTATTGTGTATTAAGCTGCGGTGAGATTCAGTCAAGTACTGTGTATTAAGCTGTGGTGAGATTCAGTCAAGCACTGTGTATTAAGCTGCGGTGAGATTCAGTCAAGTATTGTGTATTGAGCTGCGGTGAGTCAGTCAAGTATTGTGTATTAAGCTCCGGTGAGTCAGTCAAGTATTGTGTATTAAGCTGCGGTGAGATTCAGTCAAGTATTCTGTATTAAGCTGCGGTGAGGTTCAGTCAAGTATTGTGTATTAAGCTGCGGTGAGGTTCAGTCATGTATTGTGTATTAAGCTGTGGTGAGATTCAGTCAAGTACTGTGTATTAAGCTGCGGTGAGATTCAGTCAATTACTGTGTATTAAGCGGCGGTGAGATTCAGTCAAGTACTGTGTATTAAGCTGCGGTGA
>JAQJVL010003004.1:5000-40000 GCA_035578905.1 Stictocephala bisonia | reverse complement strand
TATAATCACGACAGAAAATGAAGTTTTGCTTATATCTATATTTATAAAAGAGGATGTTTGTAATGTATATAATAATATATATATATATATATATATATATATATGTTTGAAGTTTATGCGCTGCCAAACCATCCAACCGATCACCATGAAACTTTAGGATTTTGTCCTGTATACTTCCGAGATGGTTTCTGTGAAGTTTGATGCAGATCCGTCCACAGGGTCCTGCCCCACGGGCTCCTAAAGATCCCATGTTATTCAAATGGAGAATCTGAATTGTTTACAAAAAACATATGACTGTGTGGTTTAATGCAGTTTCACATGCCATAAGCAGATTGAAGTTCTCAAAACAGTACTGTATATGTTTTGATTTATTGTAGTTCTACATTTCACCTTGAGAGTGTAGCACACACTACTTTTACTTGATCAGGTGATCTGTATTTGGTGTTAACCTTTTTTCCTCGGTAATTAAAACATGTGGTGAAACGTGAAAATAAAAAATAAATAATTATTTGTTTTGCAGTTTACTTTTTATAACATGCCTCCTAAAAAATATAATATTGGTAGAAGAAGCAAAAATGCTCGAATTATTTCAGCTATTAGGTTCTAAATCAAACTCAATATTATGACCGGCGAAGCGGGCGGGTACAGCAAGTTCCCATATAAAAAGAGGCAGAGACAGTCGATAAAGTCTTCTGAGAGTTGTTCACAAACTCTACAGTGCACTGAAACGCAGCTTTTTAGTTCCAAACACTGTCAACTTTTCTATTGCTTTTTTGTATCTTCCTACAAAATCGATCAAGTTTTTAACTATAAACACTCTTATAACGGTTTGCTATTTTGTAATTACTACTCAGTTTGTTTTGGGTATTTCAATCTTATTATTAGTGTATTGTTTTATAATTAGACTGCTGAAAATCTTATTATTTTCATAAAAGTGCAAAAAGTAGTTATAAATATTCAATTTAACTTATACTCACATTTACTAAGATAAATATTTAATCCTGGCTGTTAACTTTGGATTAAATTAAGTATCATTTATTTTCAACCATGTCATATTAAAGCAGTGAAATTATTTTACAAAAAAGTCAGATTTAAGGGTGCTTTAAGCCCCGTCTACAAGACGCGGGCCTCAGCGAGTCGCTGATGACCTAAACGGTTGGATGGATAGAGGAGCCATCACGAGCCCACGCGAGCCAGCGGGGTGACTCGTGATATTTGTAGGCTCGTGGAGAGAAGACCGAGCCAGTACGAACTGGTGTTTTGCCTTGTTGAGTAATTATACTGTATTTTATGTTGCATTAAACATTTATAATAACCTATAATTTGACGACAGAAAACGAAATAAAATCTAAGTAACTAAATAAAATGGACATGGAAACTATTTTTTGTTGGTAAAGTGTGATTTTTCAAAAATATTAACTTTAATCATATCTTGAGTGGTACAAAATCAATTTAAAGATTTTCTAACAATAAAATACAATTCTAAAGTAGTTTTATTCAACAAAATTTTTGTATAGGTTTAAAACAACTGCTTGTTTCCAACTGTTAAAAAACCTTGTAACAAACTTAGTATATCATTCATAAAATGTAACTGGTTAATTTAACTGAAATATATATTTAGCTGCATTTACAATTCGAGAATCACATATACTTCAGTAAGAAAATTAAAAAAATTAACTGTTAAAACTACCTCACATGGTTTCATACTCATATCAATTCTACTGAGACATTTAAAAACAATGTTAACCGAAAAACGCCTCACTGTTAATCTTCTCAAGAGATAGCACAATTTGGGTCTATTTAGTTTGTGGATGTCGTCAAAGTTAACCAAAATCTAAATAAAGGTTTTTACTAACTTACATGTGCTAACTAGTTTACAGGGTTGCAATTTGAGCACGTATAAACTAGTAGTATATGTTATTTAGGTTTAGATATGATAGGTTTTACAACATCATACACTAAACGGACACCAGTTAAGTTTGTACAAAGTTTAAGGGTTTAATCCGAATTAATTTGAGTGTAAAAAAGCATGTGAGGTACATTGGACAGTCAAATTTCAAAGCCACGTTTGCTTTAGATAATATAATATTTCTTGCGTAGATTGTAAGTGGGGTGTTAATTGCTTGTTGAAATTGTATTTAAATGTTTAACCGGAATTGATATTAGAGTGAAAACCATGTGGGGTAGTTTTTACAATTAAAATGTTAAAGTTGTTTACTAAAGTATATGGGATTCTTAAATTTTAAATGAAGCTAAATAAATATTTCAGCTAAAATAACCAGTTGCATTTCGTTTATTTTATTTGCATACTAAATTTATTTTAAATGTTTTTTAAACAGTTGGAAACAAGCATAAGTTGTTTTATACAACATTTTAATTTTAGAAGATCCTTAAATTGATTTTGTACCACTCAAGATATTATTACATTTTAAAATGTTTAAAAAAACCACCTTTTCAAACCAAAAAAAACCTTTTTTGTCCATTTTGTTTAGCTACTCAGATTTTAAATAGTTTCTGTCATCAAACTAGAAAAGAAAAAGACTTCTTGTTATTATAAATTTGTAATACAATAAGATTTCCCAGTTTATTTTATGATTATTTTATATATCAATATCACCATAGTGTATGCGTGGGTGGGTGGACCAATATCACCATAGTGTATGCGTGGGTGGGTGGACCAATATCACCATAGTGTGTGCGTGGGTGGGTGGACCAATATCACCATAGTGTGTGCGTGGGTGGGTGGACCAATATCACCATAGTGTGTGCGTGGGTGGGTGGACCAATATCACCATAGTGTATGCGTGGGTGGGTGGACCAATATCACCATAGTGTGTGCGTGGGTGGGTTGGACCAATATCACCATAGTGTGTGCGTGGGTGGTGGACCAATATCACCATAGTGTGTGCGTGGGTGGGTGGACCAATATCACCATAGTGTGTGCGTGGGTGGGTGGACCAATATCACCATAGTGTGTGCGTGGGTGGGTGGACCAATATCACCATAGTGTGTGCGTGGGTGGGTGGACCAATATCACCATAGTGTGTGCGTGGGTGGGTGGACCTATATCACCATAGTGTGTGCGTGGGTGGGTGGACCTATATCACCATAGTGTGTGCGTGGGTGGGTGGACCAATATCACCATAGTGTGTGCGTGGGTGGGTGGACCAATATCACCATAGTGTGTGCGTGGGTGGGTGGACCTATATCACCATAGTGTGTGCGTGGGTGGGTGGACCTATATCACCATAGTGTGTGCGTGGGTGGGTGGACCAATACTACCAGATTTTGACACCTCCCCCCTGTCCATGTCCTCGGTATTGCCAGTTAGTAATACGTCTTACTCGGCGCACCGTGACAATACGGCCTTCGGTCTCAGTATTTGGTTCGTGACTAGATTACTACCTATACATTACTACATATACATTAATAAATTCATCTCTAAAAATTTAGGAATTGACCTCTGTTTATTCAGTTTAGGAGGTGAGTGTCCAAGGTAATGTAAAACACTGGGGAAATTACGTTAAAAACGTATTTCTGCTTATTTCTCGATAACAGCTGGAGGTAAATGAATTTGTAAAACAAACTTTGTTAGTATTAAGAGACGGTTTAAATGTTATATAACATGATGCATGTTGCTGATGAAGTTTTTTTTACTTACAGGAATTTTTAATTTTTGTTGGAGTTTGGTGACCAACAGGGAAACTCGCAAAAATGTAGTCATGTGGCATATCAGAGTGAAGCTGATTTTTTGTGGGTTAAATTTGAAATCGGGATAAACATAACTCAAATGGTAATAGAATTAGAGGATTTGTCAAAATTATCCACAAAAATGTATACCAATTTGAAACAAATTAAGATAAGTACATTTTATTTACGCCAATGAGTTTCTTCCAACAATACCTTTAAAATGGTGTATTACTTGTCCTATGTTTACGTTTAAAAATTTCGAGACTTGAACCCACGACCCTTAGTTTTGGAAGTCACTGTAAATAGATTGTTATGAAATATTTGTAATTGACTCACCATGTGCTGTTTATAGGGAAAACATTTAGTTTTATGCCTCTAGACCAAACCGTTCACCCGCTGTACGTACTGCACGGATGGTCTGTCTCATGCTGTATAATATGCTAGTTAATTACTTTTTAATATAATGAGTGAATTAATTATATTCTTATTATATTAGTTTTTTAAAGAATTTCGTATTTAGTATATTTGCTAAACAGGTACATTAGAATTATAAAATCTGTAATTTTTACTTCATTCCAGTTTATAAACGATTTAATTTTATTGTACAACTCAAATTAATAGTTTTTATATGTTAAAGTTGTCCGATTGACTTCGTTTTTGGCATTAATGATCAGTAAAATCAGTATTTCCCAGTTAAACGCTTAATAGTTTCAAATACGCACAAAAAAATAAGTTTGTACCCTTCTATATTCTTCCCAATTGTGAGTCACCAGTACGAACTTAAGCAGGTCGCGTAGACAGTGCGCGAGCCGAGCCAGACTCGCATTTTGCCGAGCCCAAACCCTTTGGTGTTTCGTGAATTACCGACAACTTGCGGGAACTGACTCGGGGTGACTTTGGCTTGTACAAGCCACCTTGAGCTAGCTCGCCAATTCGTGAACTTGCTGTCCAAACGACGCGGGATTCGCCGAGTCGGTGATAACCTTGATCTGCTAGGTTAGACGGGGCTTCAATCTGCCCTGTTAAAAATGCACAGTTGCAAAATTACCAAGCCTGTTTGTATTGAGAGTTAAACAATTAATTGACGCAGAGAAATTCTCCTCTCCTTTGTTTATTCATTGGTACTGTGTCACAGAAACCGAACTGTAGAAAATGTCAAGTTGATAGGCTTTAGAACTAATATTGATATTCAAAACAAAACCATTAATTCTTGTCATCAAAACTAATTATTGTCCATTAAATAATTAACTTTTTTTATTGCTTTATTGAATTCTTTGTTTAATTCTATATAAGAAAATATATACAATTACATGATTATCTTTTCTGCTTATGGTTAAAAATTTTAAGATCTTTTACCTGGACGTGCTGTTCTTTCCTGTGTGGGACTCTCATATTAATTTATATTTTTAATAGGTAAAAGAAATTTTAAAAAATAATAAAAAAACACCAATCATCATTTTCGTGACTTAAAAATCATTCAGCCATATAGATATGCAGGTTGTCCCGGAACTCTCTGGAACTGTTCAGCAAAAATTGTTCCTTAGGTCAAGACAAACATATTTCACAATATAAACTTGGGTCTACGGTGACTAGTTTACTGTCTGTCTGTATGTATGTGTTTTTGATAAATTATCTTATACTCAAGAACGTCTTAAGACAGAAACTTAAACATTAGTATACATGTGCAGCTTAAACAGTTAACACAAGGGAATAAAATATCATTGTTGTAACTTCATTCATTTCAAAATGGCGGTTTTTTAAATGTTTAATGTCAAATTTCACGAAAACCGTAATAGCTATAAAAAACTTAAAAGTTATGTAAAAAATGCACAATCAATATACAAATAAAGCAATAGCTTATTTACTGAAATCGAATAATAAATAACCCAGGTGTGACAATTTCAGTTGGCCTCAAACCATTAGACTTTATTCTGTGGGGGCACTTGAAAGAACTGGTACACGGCACAACGGTGGAGAGTAAAATGGACTTAGTTGGCAGAATTGTAGAAGCTGCAGCAAGAATTCGGGAGAATATAGGCCTACATATTTTTAAAAGATTTCATCGATCTGTAGTATAACGTTGGAGACTGTGCAATCATGTTGTAGGCCGTCATTTTGAGCAACTTTTATAAATTTGTTTTGTGGAAATATCTGTGCCATTCTATTTTAAATAATTGATTAATTTAACAGCTAACTTATTGTTAACATGAAGTGGATATAAAACAGCTGATTAATGATACGCATATTTCATATTTGCAGTTAAACTATGTTTTAGGTATGTATTGTTGTATTATGGAAATTACATTGATTTACAAAAATTGTCACACCTGGGCTATTTATTATTCGATTTCAGTAAATAAGGTGTTCTTTTATTTGTCTCTTAATTTTTTACCTAACATTTAATTTTGTTATAGCTATAACGGTTTTCGTGAAATGTGACATTAAAGACTTTAAAAGGCTGCCATTTTGAAATGAATGTAGTTACAACAATTATATGTTATTCCCTTCTTTTGACTGTTAAGCTACACGTGTTTTCTAAATTTGAAGTTTTTGTCTTAAATAGTTCTTGAGCTATAAAATAATTTGTAAAACATACAGACAGACAGACAGTAAACTAGTCACCGTAGACCCAAGTTTATATTGTGAAATATGTTTGTCTTGACCTAAGGAAACATTTTTGCTGAAAAGTTCCAGAGAGTTCCGGGACACCCTGTATATTACCTCTTCAATAATTCATTTTGTAAAAATAATTATTAAAACAAAAGTCTGATATAGGGATTTGAAATAAATTGTAATATAAATGTATATAGATTAATTTCTAAAGACATTGCAACGTTTACAAAGCATTTTATGTTTTTCCACTCAAATTAATATGCTGAATCTCCGAAAATATTTAAAAGAGTATAACTAGTTATAATAATATGCAGTGTAAATACTTACTACACTTTTAGAGAGAATACAATCATTTTTTAAATAAAAGAAAGAAGGTTGATACAATATATTGTTGTTTCAACACGTTGTGTTTGCGTTAAAGCTGAAAAGAAACGAAGATTTATACCCTGAAGGAAAAAGCTGGATATTTTTACCGTTCCGTATATCACCTACCTCAACTGCAGAACAACTTTATGACAAAAAAAGTTACGAAACCAGCCTGATTATATTTGAAAACTTTTACTTCTAATTTTTTGCAGTTTGTCTGGCATATTGATAACGTATGATCCAAATAAGTACACCTATATATAGTTTTTTTTGTAATGAAAATTATTACGTCATCCTTATATATAATACGTGAACCCTTTTTTGTCAACGTAACTCCTTCTTTATTTCTTGGCCAATTTTAGCGTTTAGGTGTCACAAAATCAGTCTCTGTTCGTAGGTGAACATTACAACAGCGCAAAGTTGAACTATAAAGATTAAAATCTTTGCATTTCATGTATTGTAAACTATTTTATCGAGAAATGTCAAAACGGAATTTAAAACGTTTTTCTATAACAGTATCATTGGTTTGTAAATAAAAAAAGGAGTTTTTACAATGTTAATTAATAAATTAATTATTATTTATTTATTAATTATTTGTCTGACAAATAAATCATACAGTTACGTACATTTTTGAGAGTACTTAATTACAAACAATTATGACACCCTTCTGGGCGGTATAAATGTATCTTCCTTAAACTTAAGGGATCCACAAAGGAATAATGATCTTATTTATTACGGTGAAGATGTAAATCATTAAAATGTTTGTACTTTGTCTTTAATGTTTTTATTCGCTACGCGACTAATGCAGTGTAAAGTTCAACGCCGTATGAAACATGTGAATAAAACAGTTGTATTACTAATACCTCCCAAAAACAGTGTATTTGGTTCTGGTCCAGCTTAGCGGGTCGCTAAGGCAAGCAGTGGGTCGTCCAGGCCAGCAGCGGGTCGTCCAGGTCAGCAGTGGGTCGTCCAGGCCAGCAGCGGGTCGCCCAGGTCAGCAGTGGGTCGTCCAGGTCAGCAGCGAGTCGTCCAGGTCAGCAGTGGGTCGTCCAGGTCAGCAGCGAGTCGTCCAGGTCAGCAGCGAGTCGTCCAGGTCAGCAGCGAGTCGTCCAGGTCAGCAGTGGGTCGTCCAGGTCAGCAGCGAGACGTCCAGGTCAGCAGCGAGACGTCCAGGTCAGCAGCGAGTCGTCCAGGTCAGCAGCGAGTCGTCCAGGTCAGCAGCGGGTCGTCCAGGTCAGCAGCGAGTCGTCCAGGTCAGCAGCGAGTCGTCCAGGTCAGAAACGAGTCGTCCAGGTCAGCAGTGGGTCGTCCAGGTCAGCAGTGAGGCGTCCAGGTCGCAGTGAGTCGTCCAGGTCAGCAGCGGGTCGTCCAGGTCAGCAGCGGGTCGTCCAGGTCAGCAGCGGGTCGTCCAGGTCAGCAGCGAGTCGTCCAGGTCAGCAGCGGGTCGTCCAGGTCAGCAGCGGGTCGTCCAGGTCAGCAGCGGGTCGTCCAGGTCAGCAGCGGGTCGTCCAGTTCAGCAGCAGGTCGTCCAAGTCAGTAGCGGGTCGTCCAGGTCAGCAGCAAGTCGTCCAGGTCAGCAGCGAGTCATCCAGGTCAGCAGCGGGTCGTCCAGCTCAGCAGTGGGTCGTCCAGGTCAGTAGCGGGTCATCCAGGTCAGCAGTGGGTCGTCCAGGTCAGCAGTGGGTCGTCCAGGTCAGCAGCGGGTCGTACAGGTCAGCAGCGAGTCATCCAGGTCAGCAGCGAGTCATCTAGGTCAGCAGCGGGTCGTCCAAGTGAGCAGCGAGTCGTCCAGGTCAGCAGTGGGTCGTCCATGTCAGCAGCGGGTCGTCCATGTCAGCAGCAGGTCGTTCAGGTCAGCAGCGAGTCGTCCAGGTCAGCAGTGGGTCGTCCAGGTCAGCAGCGAGTCGTCCAGGTCAGCAGCGGGTCGTCCAGATCAGCAGTGGGTCGTCCAGGTCAGCATTGGGTCGTCCAGGTCAGCAGCGGGTCGTCCAGGTCAGCAGTGGGTCGTCCAGGTCAGCAGTGGGTCGTCCAGGTCAGCAGCGGGTCGTCCAGGTCAGCAGCGGGTCGTACAAGTCAGCAGTGGGTCGTCCAGGTCAGCAGCGGGTCGTCCAGGTCAGCAGTGTGTCGTCCAGGTTAGCAGTGGGTCGTCCAGTTCAGCAGTGAGTCATCCAGGTCAGCAGCGGGTCGTCCAGGTCAGCAGTGGGTCGTCCAGGTCAGCAGCGGGTCGTCCAGGTCAGCAGTGGGTCGTCCAGGTCAGCAGCGAATCGTCCAGGTCAACAGTGGGTCGTCCAGGTCAGCAGCGGGTCGTCCAGATCAGCAGCGAGTCGTCCAGGTCAGCAGCGAGTCGTCCAGGTCAGCAGCGGGTTGTCCAGGTCAGCAGTGGGTCGTCCAGGTCAGCAGCGGGTCGTCCAGGTCAGCAGCGAGGCGTCCAGGTCAGCAGTGGGTCTTCCAGGCCAGCAGTGGGTCGATCAGGTCAGCAGCGGGTTGTCCATGTCAGTAGCGAGTCGTCCAGGTCAGCAGCGAGTCGTCCAGGTCAGCAGCGAGTCATCCAGGTCAGCAGTGGGTCTTCCAGGTCAGCAGCGGGTCGTCCAGGTCAGCAGCGGGTTGTCCAGGTCAGCAGCGGGTCGTCCAGGTCAGCAGCAGGTCGTCCAGGTCGGCAGCAGGTCGTACAGGTCAGCAGCGAGTCGTCCAGGTCAGCAGCGGGTCGTCCAGGTCAGCAGCGGGTCGTGTAGGTCAGCAGCGGGTCGTCCAGGTCATCAGCGAGTTGTCCAGGTCAGCAGCTGGTCGTCAAGGTCAGCAGCGAGTCGTCCAGGTCAGCAGCGGGTCGTCCGTGTCAGCAGCGGGTTGTCCAGGCCAGCAGCGAGTCGTCCAGGTCAGCAGTTGGTCGTCCAGGTCAGCAGAGAGTCGATCAGGTCAGCAGCGGGTTGTCCAGGCCAGCAGCGAGTCGTCCAGGTCAGCAGCGGGTCGTCCAGGTCAGCAGCGAGTCGTCCAGGTCAGCAGCGTGTCGTCCAGGTCAGCAGCGGGTCGTCCAGGTCAGCAGTGGGTCGTCCAGGTCAGCAGCGGGTCGTCCAGGCCAGCAGCGAGTCGTCCAGGTCAGCAGCGGGTCGTCCAGGTCAGCAGCGAGTTGTCCAGGTCAGCAGCGGGTCGTCCAGGTCAGCAGCGGGTCATCCAGGTCAGCAGAGAGTCGATCAGGTCAGCAGCGAGTCGTCCAGGTCAGCAGCGAGTCATCCAGGTCAGCAGTGGGTCGTCCAGGTCAGCAGCGGGTCGTCCAGGTCAGCAGCGGGTTGTCCAGGATAGCAGCGGGTCGTCCAGGTCAGCAGCGGGTCGTCCAGGTCAGCAGCGAGTTGTCCAGGTCAGCAGCTGGTCGTCCAGGTCAGCAGCGAGTCGTCCAGGTCAGCAGTGGGTCGTCCAGGTCAGCAGCGGGTCGTCCAGGTCAGCAGCGGGTCGTCCAGGTCAGCAGCGAGTTGTCCAGGTCAGCAGCTGGTCGTCAAGGTCAGCAGCGAGTCGTCCAGGTCAGCAGCGGGTCGTCCGTGTCAGCAGCGGGTTGTCCAGGCCAGCAGCGAGTCGTCCAGGTCAGCAGTTGGTCGTCCAGGGCAGCAGCGGGTCGTCTAGGTCAGCAGCGGGTCGTCCAGGTCAGCAGTGGGTCATCCAGGTCAGCAGCGGGTCGTCCAGGTCAGCAGCGGGTCGATCATGTCAGCAGCGAACCGTCCAGGTCAGCAGGGGGTCGATCAGTACAGTGGGTCAAGGAATTAGCAAGCGCCAGAAAATAAAATCTCTCATTAGAAACAGCCATATTGTAGAAAGTTACAAGAATTGCAATAAGCAAAGTATACTAGTGGTAGAGGTAACCGCTAGTCTAGTCTACCACTCGGGTTGGTAGACTAGACCGCTCGGGTCGGTGAGCGAGTGAGGGCGGTTCTGCGCAGTGGAGGGATTCCCAAGAGCAGATAAGGAAGACTATGGTAAACTTTAGTAGAACAAAAATAAAAAACTAAATATTGCTAAGACTTGTAGTCAGTCATGTTCATAAACAAACAGAACAAATAAGTTGTATTGAAACTTGTTGTTAACATTTCACTTTTAATAACTTCTAAACATTTAAATTTCTAATTAATAAGGTATCTGTATATTTTAGTTATATAAATACCATAATTATTCTTATTTTACAGAATAAGTATTTCGTTAAGAGGACAGATTATATTGAGTATTGTTCATAGAAAATATAGTTTTATTGGGATTTATTCAATGCAAAGAATTTGTAGAGTTTTAAAAATATTTCCTTCATCACAATGTAATTAGTTAATAATGTAACACTTACTTTATGTAAGTCCAAGTATTGATTAAAGATTACACGAGATAATTACTTGCTGTAAGGAACTTTAGATGGAAGTTTTGTGACAACATTGATGCAAAAGTTTGGCAAATCTCAACTTCACACTTTATCCGATAATGGTACATAGAACACCTTTTGTTCTAACTGTTATAATAATGTTCTAATTCCTTTCAAAACAAAGTTACCTTTATCATGCACAAGGAGTAGTTTTATATACAGTATTTGACACAAAGAAGTTAAGAAAATATTCATCTTTGCAATGTTGTAACCTCTTAAATAGTTCTCAAAAGAAAGAATATATTAATTTATTTTTTATTGACTCGATTTTTCTTTTGTAATTTGAAAGAAAGATCTATCAACCGTTTTCCTTCAAGTATGTGGTTGTACTGAACCCGTTATCTTACAATTTAAAACTTCTCTTAGGTCCGTATTAAACACTACGACATTTTCTGAATGACATCCGCCATAAATGTACTATTTTTAGTTAATTAATTACGCTAATATTACCTTAAGCAGCTGTATGCTTGTTTTGTTAGACGTATATGATCTCTACTTTTTATTTTTCATGCGTTTAGTATTTACTATTTAATATGTAAAAACTTAGCTATTTGGTGTGTAAACTAATGTCACTTACACAGTGTAACGATTGAGTCTGGAAACGACGTTACCATTACAGAGTAAGAATTTAAACTCAACAAATAAATTCTAAAGCAAAGAATTCAGAAGTTGAAATTCACAACTGTTGACTTGATAAAATATTTCGTAGTTATTTGAACCATTATACATTAAATCAGTGACTTGCAAAACATCAATAGTATGCCTAAACAACTATTTTTTAAAGCAAGTGTCAATGGTCTCCAAGTGTCAGAAATGTTTATTTAATTTTTATTTTTTTATGTTTATTAATGAGAAATAAGTCAAGTTGTATATCAAATTAAGGGTCTTTATTAGGAGAACAAGTGTCATGGATCAGACCATAAAATCCTACTTCAAATTAGAGTAGTTCAAGTTCACAATATTAACCTAAATTAAAAAATCTGGGATTCCTCAAGGTAGTGAAAAAGTGATGTAGCATATGGGCCTGCGTGACATTGTTTTGTTGCAACGAGTTGCATCGTTCAATAACATCTCTAAAATTATGACTATGGATTTTCTCTGGCTAATCTTATTTACTTTAATGTTACTGTTCATTTGCCAGTCGAGTAGACTTCAGTCTGGTTTCCCGTGGTAACCTTAGTGAAGTCCTGATGCAGCATGGCCACCTCTAGTCATATACTAAGTGTAGACTTCAGTCTGGTTTCCCGTGGTAACCTTTGTGCAGTCCTGATGCAGCATGGCCACCTAGTCTCAAACGTTACACAAATTCGTTACTGTCCAGATCTATATAATTGACTACTACCGATTTTCCATCCTTTTGCAGTAAAAATAAATTGTCTCTTCACCATGTGATACCGTTGTAGGTCAGACCCTTATAACAAGAGAGTAGGCCTATATTACAGCAGATAGTATGTAGCCAAGCAACGTAAATATAGGGCTTACAATGTTATGTAACTGTTTTAACATTTACAAGTTCCCTGTCATACTAAATGAATAGTAACATTTTGTCATACCATTTTTTTTTCTTTCAATTTAATCGGAGTATACTAATTTTTACGATTTCATAGAACACAGAACTACTAAATGTAAAGTACTACTCATTTTGTTTATTTTTAAATATTGTATCAACGTTTGTAAGGTATCATTGGAAACAGAATAAATCATAAATTCCTTTCCAAAAACATATACATATACAAATGTTGTGTATTTTCTTGTTTGGAATTTACTTTTCGCTCATATGATTTACAATGATAATTTTGCATTATTTCAAAACTGTAGTTCTAAATAGACAGCATGTCATGAAATAATATTGAAACGCCGCCCGCAAACCAACTGAAATAGTTGTCCAACTAAACTTAGTTGAAAGTATAAACAAATCCATAGCTGTTTGTCTTCAAGAATACTGTAATGTAAAAGTTTGATACCCTGCTCTGGCAAGTCGTTGACTGTGTGACATTCCAACCGGTTAAACCCGATCAAACAATCATCATTTTAAAAGTGTTTAATTATTATTATTTTCATTTTTAATACATATATTTTATGACAACAAATATGAATACTGCACTGGTCTTGTCATTTCATTAAAATTGGCGCACGATATATTATAGAGAGGAAACTGTTAAACAGAGTAGCCCCAAAAATGTTGCATACATGCCAGAAAGGACTATCAAAAAAGGTTTATGGCTGTCGTCTTTATTACTCTACGCTTAAGTATACGGATCCATACTCTCTGCTTGCCTCCCAATTTCACTATACCAGTGTTGGGTTATTATTGTTTACTGTATATATTATTATAATTATATGGGAACATTTTCTGTCTTTGTTTGATGATCACATTATAATTAAATAGGTCCTTTGTTAATAGGTCCTTTGCTCTACTCCCTCATTATAATTAATTATAAGGTTTAATGTTTCTTAATTATTGCATTGTGCTCTATCATATATAAGACTTTCGTTATCTTAGTCTTACTTGAGAAACCAGCAGTAATGTTCGTTTGTTTGTTTTTTCCGTCAACTATTCGTTAATACTACTATATTTGTTAGTACTACTCGTTTACTAGTTTGCAATGAACTTAAGTGGTTGTTTTTATAAATTTAATTACATGTTTAACGACAGAACATGGCTCATTACAATGCTCTAGTTATTAGCAAATTAAATGATACGGCAGAAACTAACATAATATCAATTTTTTTAAAGAATGTTTATTTTCATGTATGTAATGGAAACCCACTGGTGTAAATGTTGCAGGTATTAAGTTTCAATATGACATGGTTAGAAATAAGCATGTCCTGTGACATTTTATTTAGGTGATGAGTAGAGGGAATTATAAAGAAGAGGGATCAGATGGAAGAACAAAAAAGAAGTGAATAATGCCAACCACTTACTGAGACATGAAAATACTTTTAAAAAATCTGACAAAGAGTTTCAGGCAAAATACGGTCACTACCTGTAGCAGATGATTTGTTACTTCAGCGAATGTTTACATGTTACTTCAACAACCAAACCATTATTCGCGTAGATATTAAATTTTCAACTCATAATATTTTCATATAAATCTGATTTGTATATCTGATTAATCGTCCTTAAAACAAACATGTTATGAATTTATATAATTAAGTACTAAACAGTGTGCGCTAAATGTGTTGATTTAACTACCAATTACTTCCAATAGTGCGCTAAATGTGTGTCGAGTAGTCAGTTCTCCAGTTTGTCGTACGAGGGCCAGCATCGCGTCAATCCCTCCTTCGTTTCCTCCTAATACCAAGGACAAACATTGTAATTACATCTATATATGCATAAAGATGTACATTAGTTTTAATATATTTATTACTAGCCTACTACAGGCGTTCACTACGGCCATAAGAGAGCGACATTTGTCTTCTTTTTCTTTGTGGTTCTTTCACATCATTCAATAAAATCGTTAAAACAAGAATTTACAGATGAGTTTTTAATCATTTTTACATCGACGTTGGGTAAATCACCACATCTCTTAGTTTATTTCTCCTCCATCTTACAGTTAGATGATGGTTTTAATATTCAGAGTGAGAGACAGGATCAATACAAGTCCTCAGTGCTAAATAAGTGAGAGGGCCATCCAGTGTCTTCTGAGCAGGGAGAGAGTCTATTGGTGCGACCCACCCGTTAAGTTATCCCTTGCTCATAGATGGATATAATATTGTATATATTGCTATTACATACAATTTACATCTAAATTTAAAAAATGTACCTTCTTTTGTTTTCCAAAAACAAAACTTGTAAATTGTATGTATTTTGTTGGTCACGCTGTTAGGTAAGCTGTAGTAAAACTGTATGTTTGTAAGTGTACAATTTGGAATGAATGAAGACTACTTCATAGTTTATTGAAGACCGAACAATAATGTTCGTTATCAATATGTCTATAATGGTATTTGCTCAAAGGAGCTGCTGCTAATACAAGTATTGTTAATACATAACAACTGTTGGTGTGTCCCAATTTAAGTAGTTGTCATGAATCTGGATTCCAAAACGTTTACAAAACTTTGTGGTATTGGTCAAACTGAAAATTTAAGTATTTCTAAAATGTACTAACAAAGAATATATATAGTCAAAATGTTGGTATTATGCCAATGAACTCTTCAGAGTGTTATTCCAGTCCATTCACAACTATGTCCAGATAAACAGGCTGATGAGTTTAGTTTGTGGAGAGTTCAGTGCGAACACGGCATGTCCGGTGCCTAGAGGGACTTGTTCAGATTTCGTAAACCACCATGGTGAATGACTTGACGACCACAGTGGAACTGTAAGCATTATGAGGTGGTGGTTTACAGGTTCTGCTGGCTTTTGTCATAAAGTATCTTTTTTTTTCTCTTGGAACTGTTTCTGTGAATGACAAGAATATTTTATACTAAAAACCTTCAACTTAGGAATATTTCTAGTTATAAAGCCAACACATAATATGAATAGGCCTAGCCTACAATAATTGACAAATATCTTATTCTATATTTATTTTAAAAATAATGTTTACCTTAGTCATTAGAAAAAAACACTGTGTTCTCTCCTTTTACATAGTGCGTTTTTAACCAAACAAATTAAGTACTGTATGTTTATAATTTGTATATTTGTTTCGTACAAGTACTGAACTAGCCCCTCTTATGTTTATTATTTTCTTACATTCAAAATAGTTAACTTGAATTGTTATATATAATGATCATTATGATGTAAATACTCATATATACATAAAATGAGTATTTACATCATTTACATATATTATTATTATAAATATGAATATAAAACAAGTATAGTATACATTATGCACCACCCAAAATCCAACCCCTCATCTATCTCCTGCCCCCCCCCCCCATGCCACTAAAGAAGGAGACATCTTATTCCTTCTTGGAGTCATGTCCCTGCCCTGATACTTCCAAGAATGCAGGTCTGGCCTAGAACTCTGTAACGGTGACGGCAAACCGTTCTCTAGTGATCCAATAGTGAAGAAAACAAGTGCATTGCCTCGGAAGGGTGGGAGAACGCGTATAGACTGTAGACCAAAGCAAAAACGGTCAGGATTGTTACTGTGAATATTCTAACCTTGTGAAGCAAAATTGAGGAGCTCGTGGTCGTAATGCAAGAGAGAATACCATATGTGTAGGTGTATACAAATCTAAGTGGAAGGTATAGGGTAGAAAGTAATTGACAGATGGGATAGGGGGTAGTTATTATCTCCTCTCTATGAATAACTACAGCAAGGAATAGTAAGGGAAGGAAGTAACGGATGTTCTATCTTGGTTAGTATAAGGAAGGTGTAGTATAAGTATTTATCGGACAGGATGAAGGGAATAAGAATAAGGGAGTATATAAATAGGGTGTATGGCCCTCAGGGAATATACGCTGAAAGAAAAAGAATTTCCTAGGAACATTTATAATGACAAGTAAGGAACATACTGATGGGAGTTTTGAATGCACAGAAAAGGGGTTTGTATAAATATGGGTTGAGTTTAGCTGTGGAAACAGATGTAGAAGGAAGGAAACTGATTGATGTATACCAACGTTGTTTTACCCAGACCCAGAAGTGAAAACTGGATCGGACAGGATATGTATGTGTGTTTAATAAAGTTAGTTTGATTGTTACAAGTTTTTAGTAAAAATTAAACATATAAGTAACAAGTATTTAAAACTTCTTTCAAACTAATTCTTCTATCAATTTAAATCATATGAACTATAATGTTGTTAATGATCGCTATGACCTTAAGTTTTTTAATGGACAAGATTTTTACTTACATTTGTAAAAAAGCTATAATGCAACTAGTTTATGGAAAGTTATTATTAATAATTTGTTATTAAGTCACCCAATTCTCTGATTTACATTTTCATTTTATAGTTTAGCCTTTCCGATAGCTTTTTAAAAATCATTGATTGAACTAATGGACGTGGAAGAAAGTCAGAGTGCAGCCATTACTTGGTGTTGTTTCCATAAATCACAAAACAAGCCTGCACTCTGGCGATAAGGGCGGGGACTCAAGTGTTTCATGTAATGGAAATAATACAAAGTACACGACCTTTCACAGTGTCTATGTACTTTAGACATCAAGTACGTCTACGAAGTACGTCGGTCTACGTTGGATAATACAACTTAAGAATTATTATTTGTGTTAAAAACAAGCGTGTTATGATTAAATTTCAGCGGAATTAAATTTTTTCTGATTAATGATTATACATTTTTCGCAGAATAATTCATAGTAGTTTTTAAAAAGAATTATGGTTTAAAAAGTAATATAAAATAAATTCCTCAATAAAAATTGTATGTTAACGCTATTGTTTACCTTGTCAACCCATTGTAAACTACAGACCTGTAGAAGTATTATTTAGCCCCGGGTTCAATTTCTAACCAGTATATCTTATGAAGCCAACTGTGAGTCCAAGCCTATTACTAATCACATACCAGAGGTAGATTGGACCCCATTGCTAATTAATAACAAATTAGTAATAATCCATAACTTTCCATAACCATAAACTAATTAATTGTATAGAAGCTTTCTTACAAATGCACGTCACAACCTTATCCATTAATAAACTTAAGGTCATTGCGATCATTAACAACATTTTAATTCATATAATTTAAATTGATAGTGGAATTAGTTTGAAAGGAGTTTTAAAACGTGTGTTTATTTCCAAATATATTATTATTATTCGGTAAAGTCTATAATACATGAAAAATATAACATTCAAACATCCATAGCACTGTTTACGACAATTTGTACGTAAATAACTCATGAGTAACATATATAAAACAATAAACTATGCACTATACATACTAATGTGGTGGTGTTTGTTTTTTTTTCTGAAAAAATCATTATTACAAAAAAGTTTTATTAAAATTAAGGATTAAGTTAAACAGCCAGTTCCGTCAAGTTTGTTCCTAACTTAGCCGTTGAACTTTTTATAAATAGTAATTAACTCATCTAAAACTGACTCAAGAATTTGTGTTTAAAAAGTGTCAGTGAACTCTTGAGGAGGTTTTAATTATTCTTGGTTTCTACTAACCCTATCCAAACTAGATAACTGCAACTTTACTTGTAATAAATTCATTATGCTCTAATATTCATCCAACTTGAGGTGTCGGTTAGTCTTACAATTTATTTCCTCTTTAATGAATCTACCACATGTGTTTTAATTATTCTTGGTTTCTGCTAACCCTATCCAAACTCGATAACTGCAACTTTACTTGTAATAAATTCATTGTGCTCTAATATTCATCCAACTTGAGGTGTCGGTTAGTCTTACAATGTATTTCCTCTTTAATGAATCTACCACATGTGTTTTAATTATTCTTGGTTTCTGCTAACCCTATCCAAACTAGATAACTGCAACTTTACTTGTAATAAATTCATTATGCTCTAATATTCATCCAACTTGAGGTGTCGGTTAGTCTTACAATGTATTTCCTCTTTAATGAATCTACCACATGTGTTTTAATTATTCTTGGTTTCTGCTAACCCTATCCAAACTGCAACTTTACTTGTAATAAATTCATTATGCTCTAATATTCATCCAACTTGAGGTGTCGGTTAGTCTTACAATGTATTTCTTCTTTAATGAATCTACCACATGTGTTTTAATTATTCTTGGTTTCTGCTAACCCTATCCAAACTGCAACTTTACTTGTAATAAATTCATTATGCTCTAATATTCATCCAACTTGAGGTGTCGGTTAGTCTTACAATGTATTTCCTCTTTAATGAATCTACCACATGTGTTTTAATTATTCTTGGTTTCTGCTAACCCTATCCAAACTAGATAACTGCAACTTTACTTGTAATAAATTCATTATGCTCTAATATTCATCCAACTTGAGGTGTCGGTTAGTCTTACAATTTATTTCCTCTTTAATGAATCTACCACATGTGTTTTAATTATTCTTGGTTTCTGCTAACCCTATCCAAACTAGATAACTGCAACTTTACTTGTAATAAATTCATTATGCTCTAATATTCATCCAACTTGAGGTGTCGGTTAGTCTTACAATGTATTTCCTCTTTAATGAATCTACCACATGTGTTTTAATTATTCTTGGTTTCTGCTAACCCTATCCAAACTAGATAACTGCAACTTTACTTGTAATAAATTCATTATGCTCTAATATTCATCCAACTTGAGGTGTCGGTTAGTCTTACAATGTATTTCCTCTTTAATGAATCTACCACATGTGTTTTAATTATTCTTGGTTTCTGCTAACCCTATCCAAACTGCAACTTTACTTGTAATAAATTCATTATGCTCTAATATTCATCCAACTTGAGGTGTCGGTTAGTCTTACAATGTATTTCTTCTTTAATGAATCTACCACATGTGTTTTAATTATTCTTGGTTTCTGCTAACCCTATCCAAACTGCAACTTTACTTGTAATAAATTCATTATGCTCTAATATTCATCCAACTTGAGGTGTCGGTTAGTCTTACAATGTATTTCCTCTTTAATGAATCTACCACATGTGTTTTAATTATTCTTGGTTTCTGCTAACCCTATCCAAACTAGATAACTGCAACTTTACTTGTAATAAATTCAT
Source organism: Stictocephala bisonia (assembly GCA_035578905.1). Lineage (NCBI taxonomy): Eukaryota > Metazoa > Arthropoda > Insecta > Hemiptera > Membracidae > Stictocephala > Stictocephala bisonia. The sequence goes on along the minus strand of JAQJVL010003004.1, from coordinate 20,358 downwards.
TATGCTCTAATATTCATCCAACTTGAGGTGTCGGTTAGTCTTACAATGTATTTCCTCTTTAATGAATCTACCACGTGTGTTTTAATTATTCTTGGTTTCTGCTAACCCTATCCAAACTGCAACTTTACTTGTAGTAAATTCATTATGCTCTAATATTCATCCAACTTGAGGTGTCGGTTAGTCTTACAATGTATTTCCTCTTTAATGAATCTACCACGTGTGTTTTAATTATTCTTGGTTTCTGCTAACCCTATCCAAACTGCAACTTTACTTGTAATAAATTCATTATGCTCTAATATTCATCCAACTTGAGGTGTCGGTTAGTCTTACAATGTATTTCCTCTTTAATGAATCTACCACATGTGTCATTTTTTGTCCATATGATACTGAAAATTACGTGTAACTCAGTTAATTAGTTAAATAGTCAAGAAAGCAATGTAAGTATAGAAATACAATTCCTTCTGGAAATTGGAGCCTTTAAATTGATCAGTTGCAAAAATAAAATATTTTGTTAATTTATAAAATAGTTTAGTGTACTTTTATATGTATACAGATTAGTAAGTATCGTCCTGTATATGTTTCCTTGCAATACTAAAAGTCTGTTTCGTGGGTAAAGAAATGTCACTTCTGTAACCGAGGCCTGAGCTTATATTGTCTACAGCTGTTGAAGAAACTGTGGGAGTAATCCTGTATCAGTAATGTAAAACATCTGCATGTCACAATTAAATGTTAGTTACATTACCCTAAAGCTGTAAAACCACTCCTAACATACATAATATGTACATATATCCCAACGTATACTTACATTTCAAATTAAGCTTATTCACTATACGATATATTGCAGGTCGTTGCGTACCAATTTATTAAAGAAAATAAGCAGGTTTAATGTTTTTTTCCTATGACTATAATGTTTAATTCGTAAGTAAATATTTATCATCAGGAGATCTTAGGCCTTAATAATTATCAGAAATGAAATTGAAAAAACTTAAGGAAGTAGAAAACAATAGATATATTCTTTCAAAATATTAAAGTCGCTTAATAAAAGTAAATGTAATTTTACACTTCTTTGAATTTTTCTTTCACGGATATAAATTCGTTTAACTGTAATGAATAGAACAGTTCAATTAAACCTTGTGCAGGTATTATTATTATTTTTGACAAAAGCTAAGATGAAGTTAACATATGAGACCATTTAGATAATGAGACTGTTAGGGAAAAGAGTAAAATGCAAGGGACTAAGAGTGGGTAAGATGTGAATAATGCCATCCACTTTACTGAGGCAATTTAACACGTTTTATAAATATGACAACTAGTAAACTTGAACGAACAAAACACGGTAACAACCTGTTGCTGATCATTTGTTACTTCAGTAATGAAGTGCCTTTAACTCACAAAATATGTTTGAACAAAAGTTTTCAAAGAAGTGAAATATTGTACATTTGTTATTGTCTTATTATTATTATTTTACTGAAAGTAATGTAATATATTAACTACCATGCTCTTAGATTAATGTAAGGCCAAGTATTCTTGCATTATAAACATAATTCCTTAAAATATAGTTTTATTTATTATTCATTTATTTATTTTGCCTTATTACAATCAAAAAATATCTAGGCAATCTTTCAAATAAAAGTCATATTTTTTATTGATATTCCTATAGTAAACCAATTTGTAAAATGTTTTATAAATAATAAAAAATGTCTTTTTTTTGATAATCTGTTATATTAATACGAGTATTACACATTCAATTGTAATACAACATGGTTATTGCATAATGTATTTGGTAGGAAGGAAATAATTCCAAGGATCCAAATTGCATGACATCACCCGGAAATGAAAGTCGTCTAATGAGATCTGCCCGAAGTCATGACATTAATGTTGTTACATACCCTTTCGGTTTATCGTTATTTGTATTTTATTGTCTTTATACACTGTATAACATTTGTGTTAAGCTTCAATAAAACATATTCTCTTAATTGTTCCCGAATAAAATACAGAAAACATGTATATAAGACTAATATTAAACAAGCAATTATGAGAATCTGGGGTATTAATGAAATTAATTAATCATAAAAATATCTAATTCAATGTACTCCAGTGTAAAATGTGTTAGACCCACTGTAGGTAGTCGTGTACACACCTTAGAGGTGCTTGGTTGTACGATCCAACTTCAAAACTTTAGTGGACATTTGCCAGTATAACAAACGAACATATGGTAAACAATCTCCACTTCAATAGCTTAAAAAATCTTAAATAAATAATTATTATTTTAAGAGAGAGGATTTAAAGTATTGTACTGTGTTGAAAAAACATTTGTATTCCTATGAAGGATTAAGAAATGAATTAACTTTTCCGTTACAGGTCAGATAACGACGACAGTTATCTTTTGGACAGAGTCAAGCTTTGGCCTTTATTGAAGAGGGCAATGTGCTAGAATATATTGAAAAACCTATTCAAATAATATATATATGTTTACGTTTCGTTTGGTGAGACAGGTTAGATTACGTTTTTGTTTTTGTTTTTTTTTGTTTTTTGTTTTTTTTTATAAAAGTAGAGGCCGATCCTCCTTCTTTCATAAAAGTAAAAATAATTCACCCGTTTGTCTATATGTGTGAACACACGTGTATGTGAGTGTTGGCCTGATCTGAGTAGTTCGACACACACGTGTATGTGAGTATTGGCCTGATCTGAGTAGTTCGACACACGCGTGTATGTGAGTATTGGCCTAATCTGAGTAGTTCGACACACGCGTGTATGTGAGTATTGGCCTGATCTGAGTAGTTCTACACACGCGTGTATGTGAGTATTGGCCTGATCTGAGTAGTTCGACACACGCGTGTATGTGAGTATTGGCCTGATCTGAGTAATTCGTTACACGCGTGTATGTGGGTATTGGCCTGATCTGAGTAGTTCGACACACGCGTGTATGTGAGTATTGGCCTGATCTGAGTAGTTCGACGCACACACGTTTATTTGAGTAGTGGCCTGATCTGAATAGTTCGACACACACGTATGAAAAACTGCTCAGGACTCATATTTGTCAACGTTTAGTCCAACAATCCCAGGTTAGTGCGAGGGGGGCTGCCGGTGTGAGTAATGGATGAATTCCGTCCTTTGCGTTGGAGGCTTCTATAGTTATCACAGTGAGGATACTCGACAGACAAGTATGATCAAAGATAATACGATATATTGAAAATTGAATTTGCCTTTATAGTAAAGCACATAGAGTTTTGGGGTATGTGTACAAGCAGAAACGGTAATAACATAAATAAAGCAGGGCGGTTATAGGCACAGACGAGTGGACCGATCGTTATATTAGTCAGTAATTCACTGTTCATACTCTTCGAACAACATTTTAGTATAAACTGAACTTATATTAATGTATAATATAATGAACTACAACAAATTAACTTAAATATTTAAGATTATAGATAAAAATTGGTTATTCTAGAAATAGGATATACTATTTATATATATTAAAAACCCGCATATTGTACCCCTAATCGAATCGTTAACTAAAAAGAGTGTACGATATAATTTTAAATAAATATTAAACGTCAATATTAAATATGTATAGTAATATATTTTAATAAGTATATACATATAAAACGCATTGACATGAATATTTAAGAACAGGATTGTATCGTAAATTTATTTGCCCGTGGTCAGGTAGTCACTCCTCGTAGCTGTCAATTTCTTGCTTACTTTGAATTGAGTTTGTTTCATATAACAGCGTCTCTGAGCTGCCGGGAATCACTTATACTTACTATATTAATATTGATCTATGATTGATCTATTTATTAGCAGATAAAAAAAATCTAATAAAAACTAATCTGATTTAAAATTAACTTATAATTGTCTCATTCATGTTAAGAGTTTTATCGTGAATTTTTTTGTACATATTTTTAATTATACATGACATTTTTTATTTTCATACTTTTTCATGTCAATATTTTATTTACGTACAGTATTATTTGTTTTATTGACACGTCCGTTAGTTTTTGTCTCAAAATTTTCTTGTAACCTGTTCATTTGAGTAATAAAATTAAAATATATTGTAAAGTTGTAGTAACCGGCTTTGGAACTTTAAAATTGTTGGCATATATTAGCATGTGACTGAATGAAATATACAATCTTTTTACAGAAAATAGTTTCAACGCGTGATAAATAAATATTTCAAAGGTAAAATATGTTGTCCTTGAAATAAATTACGTAAGCTGTCACATCCTTGCACTGTGCTTACCTCCTCTAGAAACAACATTTACAATTACCATTCTATGAGTCAGATTGATAAATTAACTATAAAATAAATGTAAAAGAATGCGGATAATGAAACTTTAATAAGAATAATGTGAAGACTTTAAATTTGTTTTGTTTTATTTACTTAAAGAAACTTACATGTAGTGTATGTACATAACCTCAAAAATAAACCCGTAAGTCGTATAAAAAAGAAGTAAAATCTATTACATATATAAAATAATCCTTATCTAATACTAACTATCTACAAAACACAAATTGGCACCCAGGCTTTAGTGATGCATATGCCATGCAACCACTTTGTAATTTTTCATATGCCCATTTCATCCTTCACTGAAAATGTCATCACACATTTGAAATTAATTAACGTTTGGACTACTTAGTCTCACTTACTAACAAACTTTTCTACACCACACTTAATCTTTGTCTACTCATCAATATCACCTTTATTAATGACTTCTGCACTCATCAGTGCCTTGACTTGAGGAGTGGGATGACGTGGTGTTTGTAAACATTTTCAAATATTAGGACAAAGAAACTCCATCTCAACTAACTTTAAGTTAGACTTTTTGGGACGGGAGATTGGAGGCCGTCTACCTGACCACGGGACGACGTTGGTGACTTTGAATATGGACTGACCCTGATTACTATGCAGTCCTACCGTGTATTCTAGCTACCGTGGCTTTGACTGTTACAAATTGAGTATTATTATTAGCATTAGGTTGTGGTACTATGTTTGACACTTTAATCAAACATACCAGGTCCACCTATTTACCCTATCTGAAAGGAAATCGATGGACCATGCGTAACTTTATTTATACTGTACTAGTAAATATGCTCGTTGATTCATGATACCAAATGTTTTCGATAAAAACTAAATTTCCTGAATGCATACAGGAAAATAAATGACCCATGATAGAAGTGTAGAAACTCGTGTGACAAAATATCACTTACAATGGGTGACACCCATTCATCGTCAATGACACCCGTCACTTCCTTCCGCGCTGATAAAATATATAACGTAGTGTCCTGACGCTTCATGACGAATATAAAATGGGTGTATAGTTGATTAATGCCCAGTTTTATCAAAAACACATGAACTGTCAAATATAAAATATATTTTTTTTTTCACCATTATAAATAGCAATATTTTTTACCTAGTTCACTTATTAAGTCATAAAAGTAAACAATACTAACCTCGACAAAATAGAAAGCTTGAAAGAAACAGAAAAGAATCATATTATTACTTAAAATGCTAGAAATATTAAATGAATTAAAATATAGAAAACATATTTTATATGGTTGTAGACTTCTAGTTCTGCTTTTAGTTAAACTAAACATCTACGAGAGTGGGTCGTCAACATGGTAATCCAAAGCCTATTAACAGCAACTACACCTTCAATAACACCTTCAGTCAACGCAGAGATGTAATCAACACTGTGTAACAGCCATGACATTAAACGGCTGACTCGGTGACAACCCCACTGACTCGTTAACCTGAACTATGAGAGAGGCACGTAGATTGAACTCAAGGCATTGACGTGGTAAGCCATAGCCTTTCAGCAACGCCTACTTCAAGTATAGAGGTAAAGTAACGCCTTCAGTCAACGCAGAGATGTAATCAACACTGTGCAACAGCCATGATATTAAACGGCTGACTCGGTGGCAATCCCGCTCAATCGTTAACTTGAACTATGAGAGAGGCACGTAGATTGAACCCAAGGCATTGACGTGGTAAGCCATAGCCTTTCAGAAACGCCTACTTCAAGTATAGAGGCAAAATAACACCTTCAGTCAACGCAGAGATGTAATCAACACTGTGCAACAGCCATGACATTAAACGGCTGACTCGGTGACAACCCCGCTCAATCGTTAACTTGAACTATGAGAGAGGCACGTAGATTGAACTCAAGGCATTGACGTGGTAAGCCATAGCCTTTCAGCAACGCCTACTTCAAGTATAGAGGTAAAGTAATGCCTTCAGTCAACGCAGAGATGTAATCAACACTGTGTAACAGCCATGACATTAAACGGCTGACTCGGTGACAACCCCGCTCACTCGTTACCTTGAACTATGAGAGAGGCACGTAGATTGAACTCAAGGCATTGACGTGGTAAGCCATAGCCTTTCAGCAACGTCTACTTCAAGTATAGTGGTAAAGTAATGCCTTCAGTCAACGCAGAGATGTAATCAACACTGTGCAACAGCCATGATATTAAACGGCTGACTCGGTGACAATCCCGCTCACTCGTTAACTTGAACTATGAGAAAGGCACGTAGATTGAACTCAAGGCATTGACGTAGTAAGCCATAGCCTTTCAGCAACGCAACGGTAGTGAAAATAGGTTGGTTTCAGATCCAGGTCTCTATAGTATCACGGAAAATGAAGGCGCTACCTTTTAATTAATTAATTATATATTTAAAAATGAAGGCGCTACCTGCAATACAGTATTGAAATGCGGGACTTGCCTACTAAAACATGAAGGCGCTTTTTATTTATTAATAAATACACGGTTAGCCTACCTATTTAAATTAATTTTTTATTTGATTTTTCTCAACTTTTTAATAAATACACTGTTAACCTAGCTTTATTATATAACATACACTGTTAGCCTACCTATTTAATTAATTTTTTATTTAATTTATATATTTTTTTGTAATAAATACACTCTTAACCTAACTTTTTCCATGTTATACTATATAAAATGCACTTTTTTGTCCAATATGGCGTCTTTTTCCATGTACGTACTTAACACTCTAGGCAACCCGCAATACACGTTTTAATTAAAAATCAAGGGACAGCTATTATTTATATTAATTATTTACTTCTTTTTTATTTTTATTTAATACACTGTTACATACGAGACCTACTGGTGTACGGCGGCCGAGCTTTATCACTGTTATCACATCACTTGACCTCTAAGGTTATCATGTGGAGTGTCCATGTGGTGCCAAGCAAACAATATAACGCTGACCTCAAAGGTCAACCCGTGGCTGTTATCACATCCGCTTCCATTACCACAAGCATTGTTTTACATCCCGTATCTTTTATTTGCACAATCTCTTTTAATAATATCGAACACTTAATTAACATTGTATATGATTCCTTCTGATCATTTATTAAAACAGTACTACACTAGATGACATAACTAAAAAAAACTAAAAATCACCCATAACTCAAACATAAACTTTGAAACAGAAAAACACTAATCCATACACTTCAAACATAAAAATTAATAACAACTAAAATTGCAAACCATATAATGTTCGAGCGTACTTTTCACAAGTTAAAGTAGTCAGTTCCCCTTTACAAGAATAACTCTACATACGTCCATTGACTATAAATGAAGTATATTAACCAATAATACCTTTAAAACTTATACATGTCAAGAGCCATCCTAACTTTAGTCTACCGAATTATTGTATTTTAACCAACCTAAACTTACAAATAACAATTATTATATCCACAAACATTAAAAATATGATAAATTAAGTGTAAAAATCTCAAACACAAGGTAATTCCTCACACTTTATATACACCGTAGCAATACATTACTTACTGTATTTGAGACGTTAATCGTAGAGGTATGGGTCTTGAATGAGTTTAGATGAACGAGTGTAGTCTTTGTTACTAACTAAGGCTGCTGGACCCTTTGATATATCATCTATTAACAACACAATAGTCAGGGAAACTATGACATGGAACCCAAACCACATAGTATTGATTTTATTTCAAACAAACTGTCAGTTTAAAAAACATTCCAACAGAAGAGTGAATTCTGTCCAAAAGTAAGAAAAAATCAAAGATACATACAAATTTCAGAAAACTACATAAAAATGTAATTGTTGAAAAATGTCTCGAATCAAGGAAGAACTACCAACATAGTAGTCTCCAATCCCCTTAAAATTTAGTTAAAATCTCAATAAATAGGGATATTTGTGTACAAAATATGTTATAATTCCCTAAAATTATTAAAATTCAGTGTCATATCAATGATATTTGTCCTAAACATTAAAAAACCCTTTAAAATACTCTTATAGAACCTTTATACACTTAGTTTGAACTCAAAACAACGTACAAAACTGATGTAACACTTGTAAATTAATTGTTTAACCTACATAGCTATTTAGTTGGCTTTGCATTTACTACTACATGACTCCAAACATTTGGCAAAGTGTAAGTAGCCAATAGGAATAAATTCTTTATAATGTTCACATTTTAAGCCTGATTTTAACAAAACTCGGTGCTATTGATTCTTTGCACATTAAACAAATAAACGAATAGTTAGTTGAAATGTGTCTATTGTAGAAACTTTGGTATTAACAGTAAGAAAGTTTGGTTTCTTTTGACTATAATATACTCGATCGGAAAATGTATATACACCACTCCCAAAGACCCAAATACATGGAGAACCTACTTACTGAACACACTGCACCCTTGACAGATCACCTACCTATCCATTATATAAAACCTTTGTTTGTCCACCCAGCTATTCTATGAAATTAAGTGGCAGAGAGATCTTTATAGCCCTAACTTCACCTTATAAAGTAACAATAAAGTAGTTTTCATTTAATTTCCATCCAACATACATATACAAACTACCTACCAAACACCATGACCCTACATATCCAGGAGTAAGACTCTTGATTGACCACCCACATACCCAATGCACAGTTCTCTTTATAGACCCCTACTTTCCCAACACATAAGACATCTGACTGACCCCCACCTACTTAATATACTGCACTCTTGATAGATCACACAACTAATCAATAAATGAGACCTTAATTCAACACATTGACTTTGACCAACCATTTATACAACACACATTTATCTTTATAGACCACTAACCTTCCCAACACATGAGACTATTGAAAGATCACATAATTAAAATACAACATACAACACACACACACACACACACACACACACACACACACACACACACACACACACACACACACACACACACACACACACACACACACACACAAACTCTAAATACAAGATTTTTGACTAACCTCCCACCTAGTAAACACACTGTACCTCCGACATATTACTTAACTTATAAACTTATAAATAAACTCCATTGCATTTGACCTTTGATTGTCCATCCACCTATTCAACACACATGCACAACCTTCCTACCAAGCACAATGATTCTTAATACACCTACCTAATCAGTAGTGTACTTGATTGACAACCCACATACCAAACACTCAGTTATATCATAGATCAGCTACATTCACAAAACATAAGACTATTGACAGACTCTACCTACTTAACATAAAAGACTTACCACACACAAACTGTAAATATAAGATTTTTGACTCACCACCTACCTACTCAACACTGCACTCTTGATAGAACACCTTCCTATTCATCACATAAGGCCTTTGATTGTCCATCTACCTATCCATAAGCACATGTACAAACTACCTACCAAACACTAATACCCTTCCTATCCAGTAGTAAGACTCTCCTACCCACTTACCCTACACACAGGAATCTTTATATACCACATACCATACAGACACATAATACATTTGACAGACTACCTACTTAACGTACAAGACTTATCACCTAATAGACAATCTACATAAAGCTTTAGTTGTTATTCCACCTATCCAACACACATGTACAAGACACCTACCAAGCTCCATAACCCTACCTATCCATTAGTAAGACTCTCCTACTCACTTATCCTACACACAGTTATCTTTACAGACCAATTACCTCCCAACACATAATATTATTGAAAGACAACCTACTTTACATACAAGACTTACCACCTACCCAACGCACTTAGATTGCCTACTTACTAAAAACATTATTTCTTATTACCTCCTGCCTATCCAATACGTAATACCCATGATTGACCACCACTCACCTACTCAACAAACACAGTTCTCTTGATAGGCCACTCACCTTCCCAACACATAAGACATCTGACTGACCACCTACCTACTTAATATACTAGACTAACCACACTCTGCATACAAGATTTTTAATTGACCACTCACCTACTAAACACACAGACGTTTGATTAAACACCCACATACTCAACACAGAGTCATGTTGATAGACCAAACCACCTTCCCCAAACATAAAACCTTTGATAGACCAACCACACACTCTACAGTCATAACTTAAAATACCATCAAACTACCAAAAAGGCAGTCTCTTTATAAACACCATCTACTCAATACGTGAGACACTTGGTTAACCACTCGTCCCAACACATAGTCCTCTTGATAGACCACTCACCCCTCCCAACACATAATACATTTCACAGACCACTTACTTAACATACAAGACTGACCATACACTCTACATAGAAGACGTTTGATTATCCACTCACCTACTCAATACACACAAAATACTTGTTTGATCACAACAATTTAACAAACATAACTGTCGATTGACACTCCATATTCCCAAAGCATCATACTACCATGAAAATAGTCCTATTGACATACCCCTACCTACCAAACATACGTACCACACACCATAAAATCATGACTTAACAGTCCACCCACCTACTCAACACACAACACCTCTGATAGATAATCCACCTAACCATTACATAAAACCTTAGATTGACACCCAACATTCATGGATGACCTACCTACCAAACATACGAATTGACCACATTCTCAAAGCATATGAAGGACCACCTACCAAACATACGTACCACACACCATAAAATCATGACTTAACAGTCCACTTACCTACTCAAAACACAACACCTCTGATGGATAATCCACCTAACCATTACATAAAACCTTTGATTGACACTGAACATTCATGGATGACCTACCTACCAAACATACGAATTGACCACATTCCCAAAACATATGAAGGACCACCTACCAAACATACGTACCACACACCATAAAATCATGACTTAACAGTCCACTCACCTACTCAACACACAACACCTCTGATAGATAATCCACGTAACCATTACATAAAACCTTTGATTGACACTCAACATTCATGGATGACCTACCTACCAAACATACGAATTGACCACATTCCCAAAGCATATGAAGGACCACCTACCAAACATACGTACCACACACCATAAAATCATGACTTAACAGTCCACCCACCTACTCAACACACAACACCTCTGATAGATAATCCACCTAACCATTACATAAAACCTTAGATTGACACTCAACATTCATGGAAGACCTACCTACCGAACATACAACTTGATTGACCACCTACCTACCCATCACACATATCTCTTGATAGACCAATCACCCTCCCATAAAAAGACTTTTGTCAGACTATTTGCTTAACATACAAGACTTACCACCTAACAGACATAACGTAACATAAGGCTTTATTTGTCATTCCACCTATCCAACACACATGTACAAGACACCTACCAAGCTCCATAACCCTACCTATCCATTAGTAAGACTCATGATTTACCCAATACACAGTTTTCTTTACAGACCAACTACCCTCCCAACATATAATATTATAGACAGACAACCTACTGTACATACAAGACTTACCACCCACCTACTCAACACACAAAAGACCAACCACACACTCTACATATAAGACTCTTGGTTCGTCACCCACCTACTCAACATACAACACCTCTGATACACCATTCCCTTGAACATTACATATAACCTGTGATATTCCACCCAATCACTAAACACACATGACTCTTAATAGACCAATCCACCTACCTCTGCACACACAATTCCTTAGGACACACCCTACACCCACCACTCATCCTACAGACAAAACTCCTAGAGAACTACCCATCCACCATAAAAACACTATTGCTTCATATAATCATGTTTTAAAATAACATTATTACACTGTAAGATAGGTTTAATATAGCTAAAGACCTAAAGTGTTTCCTAAAATTCAGTTTACTCTAGAAACATGAGAGCCGTTGGTGGAAGACATCCAAACCAAACATAGAAAATAAGAATCAGCTAGTAGTTTCATAGAAATTCTGCTATACAACAAAAAAAATACGAAAAAAAGGTAGGTTTAAAAACAATGAACATAGAAAAAGTTAGGTTAAAAAATGAACATAGAAAAAATTAGGTTAAAAAAATAAACATAGAAATGGTTAGGATAAAAAAATGAACACAAAAAGCTAGGTTAGCAAACATCCGAAAAGTTCAGTTAAAATTACCAAACTCAAAAAATGGGACATTTTTTGACTTTTGTTAATTTTAACAACTTTTTGGAAAAGTCAGGATAGCAATCAACCTTTCGGTTGATTGCTAGACTTACTTTTCTGATGTTTGCTAACCTAACTTTTTGTGTTCATTTTTTTAACCTAACCTTTTCTATGTTCATTATTAAAACCTAACTTTTTCTATGTTCATTTTTTTAACCTAACTTTTTCTATGTTATTTGTTTTTAAACCTACCTTTTTTTTCGTATTTTTTTTGTTGTATAGCAGAATTTCTATGAAACTACTAGCTGATTATTATTTTCTATGTTTGGTTTGGATGTCTTCCACCAACGGCTCTCATATTTCTAGAGAAAACTGAATTTTAGGAAACACTTTAGGTCTTTAGCTATATTAAACCTATCTTACAGTGTAATAATGTTATTTTAAAACATTATTATATGAAGCAATAGTGTTTTTATGGTGGATGGGTAGTTCTCTAGGAGTTTTGTCTGTAGGATGAGTGGTGGGTGTAGGGTGTGTCCTAAGGAATTGTGTGTGCAGAGGTAGGTGGATTGGTCTATTAAGAGTCATGTGTGTTTGGTGATTAGGTGGAATATCACAGGTTATATGTAATGTTCAAGGGAATGGTGTATCAGAGGTGTTGTATGTTGAGTAAGTGGGCGACGAACCAAGAGTCTTATATGTAGAGTGTGTGGTTGGTCTTTTGTGTGTTGAGTAGGTGGGTGGTAAGTCTTGTATGTACAGTAGGTTGTCTGTCAATAATATTGTGTTGGGAGGGTAGTTGGTCTGTAAGAATAACTGTGTGTTGGGTAAATCATGAGTCTTACTATTGGATAGGTAGGGTTATGGAGCTTGGTAGATGTCTTGTACATGTGTGTTGGATAGGTGGAATGACAAATAAAGCCTTATGTTATGTTATGTCTGTTAGGTGGTAAGTCTTGTATGTTAAGTAAATAGTCTGACAAAAGCCTTTTTATAGGAGGGTAATTGGTCTATCAAGAGAAATGTGTGATGGGTATGTAGGTGGTCAATCAAGTTGTATGTTCGGTAGGTAGGTCTTCCATGAATGTTGAGTGTCAATCTAAGGTTTTATGTAATGGTTAGGTGGATTATCTATCAGAGGTATTATGTGTTGAGTAGGTGGGTGGACTGTTAAGTCATGATTTTATTGTGTGTGGTAGGTATGTTTGGTAGGTGGTCCTTCATATGCGTTGAGAATGTGACCAATTTGTATGTTTGGTAGGTAGGTCATCCATGAATGTTCAGTGTCAATCAAAGGTTTAATGTAATGGTTACGTGGATTATCTATCAGAGGTGTTGTGTGTTGAGTAGGTGGGTGGACTGTTAAGTCATGATTTTATGGTGTGTGGTACGTATGTTTGGTAGGTGGTCCTTCATATGCTTTGGGAATGTGGTCAATTCGTATGTTTGGTAGGTAGGTCATCCATGAATGTTGGGTGTCAATCTAAGGTTTTATGTAATGGTTAGGTGGATTATCTATCAGAGGTGTTGTGTGTTGAGTAGGTGGGTGGACTGTTAAGTCATGATTTTATGGTGTGTGGTACGTATGTTTGGTAGGTAGGGGTATGTCAATAGGACTATTTTCATGGTAGTATGATGCTTTGGGAATATGGAGTGTCAATCGACAGTTATGTTTGTTAAATTGTTGTGACCAAACAAGTGTTTTGTGTGTATTGAGTAGGTGAGGTGAGTATCAAACGTCTTCTATGTAGAGTGTATGGTCAGTCTTGTATGTTAAGTAAGTGGTCTGTGAAATGTATTATGTGTGGGGAGGGGTGAGTGGTCTATCAAGAGGACTATGTGTTGGGTAGGCGAGTGGTTAACCAAGTGTCTCACGTATTGAGTAGATGGGGTTTATAAAGAGACTGCCTTTTTAGTAGTGTGATGGTATTTTAAGTTATGACTGTAGAGTGTGTGGTTGGTCTATCAAAGGTTTTATGTTTGGGGAAGGTGGTTTGGTCTATCAACATGACTCTGTGTTGAGTATGTGGGTGTTTAATCAAACGTCTGTGTGTTTAGTAGGTGAGTGGTCAATCAAAAGTCTCGTATGTAGAGTGTGGTTAGACTAGTATATTAAGTAGGTAGGTGGTCAGTCAGATGTCTTATGTGTTGGGAAGGTGAGTGGCCTATCAAGAGAACTGTGTTTGTTGAGTAGGTGAGTGGTGGTCAATCATGGGTATTACGTATTTAATAGGCAGGAGGTAATAAGAAATAATGTTTTTAGTAAGTAGGCAATCTAAGTGCGTTGGGTAGGTGGTAAGTCTTGTATGTAAAGTAGGTTGTCTTTCAATAATATTATGTGTTGGGAGGTAATTGGTCTGTAAAGATAACTGTGTGTAGGATAAGTGAGTAGGAGAGTCTTACTAATGGATAGGTAGGGTTATGGAGCTTGGTAGGTGTCTTGTACATGTGTGTTGGATAAGTGGAATGACAACTAAAGCCTTATGTAGATTGTCTATTAGGTGATAAGTCTTGTACGTTAAGTAGGTAGTCTGTCAAATGTATTATGTGTCTGTATGGTATGTGGTATATAAAGATGCCTGTGTGTATGGTAAGTGGGTAGGAGAATCTTACTACTGGATAGGAAGGGTATTAGTGTTTGGTAGGTAGTTTGTACATGTGCTTATGGATAGGTAGATGGACAATCAAAGGCCTTATGTGATGAATAGGAAGGTGTTCTATCAAGAGTGCAGTGTTGAGTAGGTAGGTGGTGAGTCAAAAATCTTGTATTTACAGTTTGTGTGTGGTAAGTCTTTTATGTTAAGTAGGTAGTGTCTGTCCATAGTCTTATGTTTTGTAAATGTAGCTGATCTATAAAGATAACTGAGTGTTTGGTATGTGGGTTGTAAATCAAGTACACTACTGATTAGGTAGGTGTATTAAGAATCATTGTGCT
>JAQJVL010003004.1:0-2500 GCA_035578905.1 Stictocephala bisonia | reverse complement strand
AAAAAAGAAGTAAATAATTAATATAAATAATACTTGCCCCTTGATTTTTAATAAAAACGTGTATTGCGGGTTGCCTAGAGTGTTAAGTACGTACACAACTGTGATTAGATAGATAAGTATAGGTAGGTAACGATGTATTAAATAAAAATAAAAAATGAAATAAATAATTAATATAAATAATAGCTGCCCCTTGATTTTTAATTAAAACGTGTATTGCGGGTTGCCTAGAGTGTTAAGTACGTACACAACTGTGATTAAATAGATAAGTATAGGTAGGTAACGATGTATTAAATAAAAATAAAAAATGAAGTAAATAATTAATATAAATAATAGCTGCCCCTTGATTTTTAATTAAAACGTGTATTGCGGGTTGCCTAGAGTGTTAAGTACGTACACAACTGTGATTAGATAGATAAGTACAGGTAGGTAACGGTGTATTAAATAAAAATAAAAAAAGAAGTAAATAATTAATATAAATAATAGCTGTCCCTTGATTTTTAATTAAAACGTGTATTGCGGGTTGCCTAGAGTGTTAAGTACGTAAATGGAAAAAGAAGCCATATTGGACAAAAAAGTGCATTTTATATAGTATAACATGGAAAAAGCTAGGTTAACAGTGTATTTATTACAAAAAATGATAAAAATTAATTAAATAGGTAGGCTAACAGTGTATGTTATATAATAAAGCTAGGTTAACAGTGTATTTATTAATAAGTTAAGAAAATTAAATTAAAATTAATTTAAATAGGTAGGCTAACAGTGTATTTATTAATAAATAAAAAGTGCCTTCATGTTTTAGTAGGCAAGTCCCGCATTTAAATACTGTATTGCAGGTAGCGTCTTCATTTTTAAATATATAATTAAATAATTAAAAGGTAGCACCTTCATTTTCCGTGATAATATAGAGACCTGGATCTGAAACCAACCTATTTTCACTACTGCCTACTTCAAGTATAGAGGTAAAGTAATGCCTTCAGTCAACGCAGAGATGTAATCGACACTGTGTAACAGCCATGACATTAAACGGCTGACTCGGTGATAACCCCGCTCACTCGTTAACTTAAACTATGAGAGAGGTGCGTAGATTGAACTCAAGGCATTGACGTAGTAAGCCATAGCCTTTCAGCAACGTCTACTTCAAGTATAGAGGTAAAGTAATGCCTTCAGTCAACGCAGAGATGTAATCAACACTGTGTAACAGCCATGACATTAAACGGCTGACTCGGTGACAATCCCGCTCAATCGTTAACTTGAACTATGAGAGAGGTACGTAGATTGAACTCAGGGCATTGACGTGGTAAGCCATAGCCTTTCAGCAACGTCTACTTCAAGTATAGAGGTAAAGTAATGCCTTCAGTCAACGCAGAGATGTAATCAACACTGTGTAACAGCCATGACATTAAACGGCTGACTCGGTGACAATCCCGCTCAATCGTTAACTTGAACTATGAGAGAGGCACGTAGATTGAACTCAAGGCATTGACGTGGTAAGCCATAGCCTTTCAGCAACGCCTACTTCAAGTATAGAGGCAAAGTAACACCTTCAGTCAACGCAGAGATGTAATCAACACTGTGCAACAGCCATGGCATTAAACGGCTGACTCGGTGACAATCCCGCTCAATCGTTAACTTGAACTATGAGAGAGGCACGTAGATTGAACTCAAGGCATTGACGTGGTAAGCCATAGCCTTTCAGCAACGCCTACTTCAAGTATAGAGGTAAAGTAATGCCTTCAGTCAACGCAGAGATGTAATCAACACTGTGTAACAGCCATGACATTAAACGGCTGACTCGGTGACAATCCCGCTCAATCGTTAACTTGAACTATGAGAGAGGTACGTAGATTGAACTCAAGGCATTGACGTGGTAAGCCATAGCCTTTCAGCAACGTCTACTTCAAGTATAGAGGTAAAGTAATGCCTTCAGTCAACGCAGAGATGTAATCAACACTGTGTAACAGCCATGACATTAAACGGCTGACTCGGTGACAATCCCGCTCAATCGTTAACTTGAACTATGAGAGAGGCACGTAGATTGAACTCAAGGCATTGACGTGGTAAGCCATAGCCTTTCAGCAACGCCTACTTCAAGTATAGAGGTAAAGTAATGCCTTCAGTCAACGCAGAGATGTAATCAACACTGTGTAACAGCCATGACATTAAACGGCTGACTCGGTGACAATCCCGCTCAATCGTTAACTTGAACTATGAGAGAGGTACGTAGATTGAACTCAAGGCATTGACGTGGTAAGCCATAGCCTTTCAGCAACGCCTACTTCAAGTATAGAGGTAAAGTAATGCCTTCAGTCAACGCAGAGATGTAATCAACACTGTGCAACAGCCATGGCATTAAACGGCTGAATCAGTGACAATCCCGCTCACTCGTTAACTTGAACTATGAGAGAGGCACGTAGATTGAACTCAAGGCATTGACGTGGTAAGCCATAGCCTTTCAGCAACGTCTACTTCAAGTATAAAGGTAAAGTAACACCTTCAGTCA
>JAQJVL010003003.1:0-72778 GCA_035578905.1 Stictocephala bisonia | reverse complement strand
AAGGATGTTTTAAAGGCTGGTAACTAATTGTCAATTTCCATTAATCTCATAAACTTTTCATTTGAGACCTTCTTCCCAATGTCACAAGTTAGGAGGGACCTTGCGCCTAGCTAAAAATAAATTACTGCACTGGCAATTACGGAATAGAATCTAGAAGATCCTATCCCAAAATCAGGTTACATTAGTTTTAAGCTCTTTCCTTCTATAAAAATCCAATGACAGAGGGGAATTTCCTACCCCACAATTCAGTAATGAAACTAACCTATTACTTAATATTGATGGAACGATTCAAGCACTACTAAGTGTTTGCTAAAAAAGCATGAATTCATTTAGTCAATGCGGTTTACACTTGTCATCAGTCAGAATTATTCAATACAGCTTCTTCAGGGTAAACTATGAATACATAGGCAACTGTCAAATCATTTCTGATTATTGACTTAAAGGATCTTTTCCGTTATACGTATATCGGACCAATGGCGAATGTACAAAGGTTTTAACAAGTTATCACAGCAAATCATCAACATGATTTTGTGTATCCACATAGTGGTGCATAAACCAAAACAATCAAACGTACAGCACAATAAAGCACAGTGTGCGAGTTAATGTGGCAGCAGCAGGCTGATGGAAAGGATGCAGTTTAGGAAATACTGCACAATATCGCTGAGTGAACGTAAACTACTCAGAAAAGCAAAGATATTGACTTCAAATAGTGGTAGACATATATTACAAAAAAGATCTACTACCACTTGGGTATATATGCAGTTTCTTGCCACCAAACAAATTTGAAAAATTTTGCTTGAAATGGGTCTAGAATTGGCTGTATTTTCACAAGGTATGCTTTTATTCCACGGAAATAGCATATTATACCGAAAAATTCCAAAAAACCAATATCAACACTTAGTATTTTTGTCATATTTCCATTAATTTAAATGGTATTTTAATTATTTTTTTTATTTTTCTGTGTTTTTTTGCGCTGAATACAAATTTGAAAATTATTTTAGTCTATTACAACTATTTCTCGAGATATAACGGAAAAACTACTTTTGTAGCGGATCCCGATTAGTGTCCATTATGCAATCACTATATACAGTACAACAACTAATAATCACAAAAATCAAATTCACCTATATTCCTGCCGGAGTGATGGTCGCTGGCCGTCACGGAGGCCAATTACTCGAATTTGACGCAAATTACGAATTTTTTTGATAAAATAGACAAATGGGATAAGTTAGGTTATGGTGGGTTAGGTCAGTAAAAAATGCATTTTTCGGGCTGAGAAAATTATTATACTACAAAGCCAGTTATATATTTGTTTCCAGCATAAAAAAACAATGTAAAAAGTCAAAAAATAACGATTTTTAAAAAAGTTATTTTTTTTACTATAAGATAAAAACTAGTTTTTCGATTTTTCAGTAAAAAACAAATTTTCTGCGGATGAAACCAAGCTCCTCAAGAGATATAAACTCATATTTCAACACTTTTTCAACAAGAAATCATATTTTCAGAGGTGGCAAGAAAGTGCATAATTACCAAAGCTTGAGTAAGTATGAGTAAATCCTTCAGACTCGTGCTGGTATGGCTAGTTTGAAATTTGAAGGTTAACCAATTGCTAGACTTAATTCGAAATCAAAACTCCATACTATGATCGAAGAATGATATCATGAGTTGGGAAAACTGGCTTTGTATTCTACATGAACTGGTCTTATCTTAAGAAACACTAGAATAGCACTGACATGTTTACTGAAAAACTAAATTAGCCTTGTTCTAAACTGGCATTATAAGGATTGGTCTCTTACTAACAAAGATTCTCTCTTACCAATTTACACAGGTTAATGCACATTTATAAGCTACCCAGACCAATCATTATAATGCAAGGCTGTTTGACACCACTTTTTGAGTTGTCAACTATTCATGTATGAGATACTACATTTAACAGTCAAGAATATTTTCATTTAATTATTTTTTAATATTTTACAAAATTTGCAAAAAAGGTCAATATTCTACAAATACTACCTGAAGTAAAATTATCAGTGCTTATGTTTACTACTTGTAGAAAAAATAAAAATACTAACCTTAACAACTCGACAAACTAGGTTTCAAAATTTAGACATAGGTGATTTGTAAACTAAATTGACGGATGAAACTAATAATTTGCAATTACAGCTGACTGTCACTGACTGTACAAGACCAACTGACATCTGCCGATCTGCCATGACCAGTAACTTTAGCGACTGAATATAGCGTATTATACTTTTTTGTATATACATTAAATAATATCGATGCTATTAATATTGCTATGATTTCAATTTAAAAATAAATAAACTGACACAGTGTTTTAATAATATTTATTCAAAATTGCAATTGGTTAACAGTAACAAAAACAAGTCTCTATTAACTTTCTGTGGTTAAAACTAAATTAGATTAGACCCTTAGCTAAGATCATCAAGTAATTAAGGTGGAGCAGAATTAGGTATGTTTTGAGAGATATAAGTAAAGATTATCTATTTTAGCCTAATTGAAAGTCACATTACAAATTCTATTCTTCTATGGTGAAGTTGAACAAATCATTTAAACAGAATACTTGTGTAAGAAAAAGGCAATTTTGGTGATATTAAGCTACAGTTAAAGGGAGCACACCAGTTATCACTTAACAAATCTTGGAATTAACAGCCCTACTTATCCTATCCAAGAAAGTATGTTGTATGTCAAACAACTAAGTAATAAATTCCTGTAGCCTTTAACATAATTATAGATTGAACCACAGGACAGTAACTCTGCATACTATAGGTTATCTATTTATGAAAAAAATTGGATTTAAGTTATTTCAGATGTTGCCCAACTACGCAGCTAATGTAGCAACTAGAGATGGGAAGTTCGGTTCTTTTTAGTGATCCGGATCATTCGGTTCAGGTCAGTAAGTTGACCCGTTCAAATGACCCGTTCACGGGATCCGTTTAATTGTACGGTTACTGACAAGCGAACTCGGACATGTAGACTAAACTTTGTTATTGTGCCATTGTGCACTTCATTTTAACTTAAAAATATTTTAAATACTTTAGCAATTTTAAATAATATATAAATTATTAATAAATAAAGGAAAGGTATAATTAAAATTAAGGAAAATACATTTGTTTAATTGACTGAGTCCTGATGATGCAAACTTTGTTTGTGAAAGGCCTCGACTAATAAATTTATCATATTTTATTGGAATGTTTGAGTTTTTATATAATAGTTTTACTTTATAATAATTCTCCAATAAGTGAGTTCAAGAAAAATGAAGAACATTTGTTTAAGTTTGAACAATGTTTAATGGTACATAATTTTGTAAGTAAATAAATCTGCATACAAATAAATGTAAAGTAACGTATCAAAATATCATGAGTACCGGTAGTTAAATTATTTACAAATTATGGTTTAAAAACAAAATCTTGTTTACTTTCACTTTGATACTCAATATTATTATTGCATGATAAAATAATAATACTTACTGTACCAAATTTATAAAATTCAGCAGTAGCAACTGTATAACTCTCCTCAGAAATCTTCAGGAATGTCAAGTAACAAGAAAGAAACAGTCAAGTTAGGCGAGAGCCATTCATCTAAACAGAATTATTCTGAAAAACATGTCACAACCTGAAAGATCTGATTGAACGAAATGAACGAGAACCGAGACTTGACCGAGACCCGTTTATCTACGCCGGTGATATTTGGTAGCAATTCGTTCAAATTCTCTGTCTAGTTCTTTAGGTTCACAATCGTTCGTTCGGGTCTCGGTCACGGGTTTCGGTCAACGGGTCCGGGTCAGTCGTTCGGTCTCGAAACATATTGGTTGGATCATCTATCGGTGTCGGTCGATACGGGTCCCGCTCGAACGGGTCTTTTTGAGCATTGTGATCCGGATCTCTCGTTCACTAAGATGATCCGGGTCAAATGAACGGGTCGTGACCGAACGACACATCTCTAGTAGCAACTAAATTTAAGATTAGGTTAAAGGATGGGACTATTCTCTTATTCTCTTGACGATATCTGTAAATTACAGATAATCTTCTTATCCATCCTTGTTATCCATCCTGGTGTGGCCCATGGATAAGTCCGACACTCCTCTGAGACTATGAAATACCTCATAAATTCAATATCATCATTATACTACGCCAGTTGTTGTAATGTATATGACCAATTTTGATTACTATAACTATAACAGTTTGGGTATTATGTAAAATCATTTGTGTTTTCTACAGATTTCGATTTCATATTGGATACGAAAAATGTATAAGCTAAGCTCGAGTAGTGCTAAGTTTGGCAAAACTATTAATGTCACACAAACTGTATCACGTTTGATTTATAATAGTACCATAATTATAAATATATTTGATTTAATTATTCTAACCAATTAAAAAATAATATCCAACTTATTTTTATGATATCAACTAGCGGACTGCCCATGCTTCGCTACGGGATAGTTGCCAATGCTTGCTTATGGTTTATTTATTCATTTTGAAGGCAATACACCATTTTCACAGACTGAAGAATTAATTGACTTGTGTACATAATATAATATAGATAGATTAGGAGTAGTGATACTGTAAATAGTAATGTCCAAATATCCAATACCAAAAGTAGAATACAAACAATGTTCCGACAAAGCATAAAAAAATCATTGTTAAGCCCAAACTAAAAACAATCTTATCTTATTTCTGAATTATAGAAACATCTAATGGTATCTGGTCTCTGTGTGTCTTTTGTATTACTCAATCACGAAAAAAGTACTCGACCCGTTCAGCTGATATTTTGCATAGACATACTTATGGTCTCTGGCCTATCAATATTTTGAAATTACATAAGCGCACCTCCCCAGAGGCTCTAAGAAGTATCAATGCAAGCCCTGTGGCAATACCAATTTGATAATTGTTTATAATAGTTTCTTTAATCAGCAGTTTCATTAATCATGTAATAATCAAACAACTAACACAGCTCTGAAGGACTTCCCCTCTGATTGTATCTACAAAACTAGGGGTAACCCCTGCACGCTTCGCGTGCCAACCCCGTCACTCGCTAGGTTCGAGAAGGAAGCTCGGCCTTCAGCCTCGCCTGGAGACTCTGCTTTTTGCCCCTTTGTAGAACTCGGCCTATGGCCTCGCCAGGGTGATCTGTTAAAAGCCTCTTAGTGTAACTCGGCCTACGGCCTCGCGGATGACAATTCGGCTTGTGGCCTCACCAAGGCACTCTGCTTCAGTCCCATATTTGGGTCTCGGCAGGTCATCTCGTGTGGAAGATCGGTCTACGGACTCTTAACCAATTTGACCATGAATTTTAGTTTTGAGGCCAATGGAGCCCATAAACATAGTCTTTTCTAAAATCTGATGGTATATTAGTAATTAATTAAAAAATACCTTTAATTTTATACCCCAATTGGATATATTAGTTTAACATTACCCAATTTTGGGTTTTGGAGCATATTTTTTTATTTGGGGGACAGAAACCTTAAACGTTGTCTTTTCCAAAATACAATGATTTAATGTGATTTGGTAGATAAATACCTATAGTTTGATACCCAACTAGGATGGTTTATATTAAAATTACCATTTTTTTAAATTTGTTGTTTTAGGGCATATGCCACTTATTAATTGCCCTCTTCAAAATCTGTTGGAATTTTTGGATTCAAGAGAATAATAGCTTTAATTTGATACCTCACTTGAGTAGATAACATCTGTATTAAACACTTTTTTTTTTATTTCTGTTTTTGGGCCGCCAATACCCCAAATTGTTTAATTTTTAGGCTAAAATTAATGGATAAAGTGAATGTATGTTGCTTGTGTAGAACTGTGAAAGTTTCAAACTTTTACTCGAGATTTTCCTCAAGTTAGGTCAGAAATACTACTTTTTTGTGATTTTCCCGTAAGAAATACATTGGGGCAGTTTTGGGGGAAAAAAGGCTGCCATTTCATAACTATGAAGAATTGTTCAAAATCCCTTTTTATTGCACACCTAAAATGTAAGACCAGTCATCCTGCAAAATTTCAGCCTCGAAGGTTTGGTGTTATTCAAGAAACAGTGATCGGTGAGTCAGTGCAGTGATATTTGGTTTATGTATATATATATATATACATGCACGCTTCTATGTATATAAGTAGATAGTAATGTATAACACCTAGACCAAATTTGGAGACATATGGTTATTTAACCATAAACTCTCCAAAAAACACTTTACCACCACTATTACACAAATTTATACAAAAATTAACCCAAATTATCAATTTTTTAAAATAAAATAACTAATACCTAATACTCAAATAATCAAAAAAGTTATCAATATTCTTATTAAAACTACCAAAAAATGAAATCAAAATTCTTATAATATTTTATTCA
The DNA here is from genome assembly GCA_035578905.1 of Stictocephala bisonia. Lineage (NCBI taxonomy): Eukaryota > Metazoa > Arthropoda > Insecta > Hemiptera > Membracidae > Stictocephala > Stictocephala bisonia. The sequence continues at coordinate 66,412 of JAQJVL010003003.1, read as the reverse complement.
AATGAAATTCTTATAATATTTTATTCAAATGAAATTCTTATAATATTTTATTCAAATTTGATAATTGCACAATCTAATTTCGATAATTCTTATAATATTTTATTCAAATGAAATTCTTATAATATTTTATTCAAATTTGATCATTGCACATTCTTTTTCTTTAATTATTTTTATTTCTGTAACTACCAAATGGATTTTTTCAAGTTTGTTAAATTCTTTAATCTTCTTATCATCAAAAACATTTAAAAATCTACTTGGCAAATGTACTTTAAATTCTTCTAATTCTGCAATAATTGTATAACCATATTTATCTTTCAATTTTTCCAATTTTATAATCTTATATTTTTTATTTAGTTCTAAATCTTTTAAAGGTTTAAATGCTTTAAATCTTAATTCACCAACATCATTCAATTCATTTAAGAACTCCATTTAAGATAAAAAATTTCGAAGAAGCAAAAAGCAATGTATTAATTTAATTAAATGGAACATTTAAATGAATTAATACATTGCCACAAATGTAAAAAGAAAACTAAAAATATCACTCCACAAATTGTAGAAATGAAAAATGGATTGTTCAGAATAGCTACAAAATGTGCAATTTGTAAAACTAATAAAAGTAAAATTATCAAAAAAGAAATGAAACCAATTATTAAAAAAGAATTAAAAAAAGAGGATCAAATAATTGAAGCAAAAGAAATTCATGCACCTGTTAGAAAAAAATTTGAAAAAAGAAAAATAATAACTTTAAGCATTGATGACTTATGGGCTGCTGATTTAATTGTTATGAGAAATTATGAAAAAGAAAATAATGGTTATAAATATATGTTAAATGTTATAGATACTTTTTCAAAATATGTTTGGTCAAATCCTTTAAAGAAAAAAGATGGTAAAAATGTTGCAAAAGCATTTGAAGAAATAATTAAAAATGCAATCGAAATTGGCCATAAACCACCAAATTTATTACATACTGATAAAGGTTTAGAATTTTTAAATAAAGATTTAAAAGAAATTTTAGAAAAATACAACATTAAACTTTATCACACAGAAAATGAAGAAAAATCTAGTATAAATCGAAAGATATAACAGAACCCAAAATGAAAAAATGAAAGTTCTTTTTGAAATTAATAAAAACTTTAAATGGATTAATATTTTACCAAAAATTGTTAAAGATTATAATAATTCTTATCATTCAACTATAAAAATGAAACCAAATGAAGTGAATGAAGAAGCAGAAAAAGATTTAAAAGAAACTGTTTTTAAATATGTTCCACCAAAAATAGTAGCAAAATCAAAATTTAAAATAGGTGATAGGGTTAGAATTTCAAATAAAAAGTCTACATTTTCAAATAAATATAAAAATAATTGGTCTAGGGAAATATTTGTAAAACTTTAGAAAAATTAAAATAAAGATCCTGTTACATTTTTGTATAAAGATTTAAAAAAAGGGAAAAAATAAGGGAAGTTTTTATGATTATAAATTTAAAAGGGAAAACATTTTTTTGTAAAAAATTTTTTTTCTTACAAAAAGGGAAGGCCAAAAAAATTTGGGCCAAATGTAAAAGAGATTAAATATTTCACAGAGTTTTTTAAAAGATAAAACAAAAAAAGAGGGTTTTTAACATAGTTCTTGTAAAAATTGTGAAAGAATTTAAATAATAATTGAAATAAAAGAAAAACAATGGGGTATATTTTAAAAAAAACAAAAAAAGGGTTACAGAATTCCATAAAAAAAAATTTAAACAAAAGTTGGTTTACATAGTAAATGAAAGAAATGTCGAAAAAAATTTTGGGATAAAATTTTGAAATAAAAGAAAAGAAAAGAAAGAGTTGTAAAAAAACCAAAGGACATTTAAAAATTTTTATAAATAAAGTATATAAAAAAAAAAAAAATTTTCTTTTTTGAAATTGAATTTTTAAAAAAGGAAATGGCAGAAATTTTTCCCAACTTTTATGAAATTTTGGGGGAAAGGGAGAAATAAAGGGGCTAACAAGTTTTAAATAATCATTTTCGATAAAAAATTCATAAAAAATTAATTTTAAATAAAAAAATTTTAAAAAATTTTTTATCTAATTTTTTTTAAAAAATAAAGATGCCTAATGAAAAACAACATTGAATGCCTTTAATTGTAATAAAACAATTTTAAAGTAAAAACTATGACAGGCTTTAATAAATTCTAAAATAAAATTTAAAAAAAAATTTGATTTTATGATAAAGAAAAAATTTGATTTAAAAGATTTTTGGTAAAAAGAACCCAAATTTTAAAGATTATAAAAAAAAAATTTTAAAAAACAATTAAAAAAAAATTTAAAAGAAATATACAATTCAAAAAATTTTTTCCATTTTTAACCATAAAAAATTTTAAAATTTTTTTAATTTTCTAATAAGTTACGGGGTTAAAAAATTAGGAAAGTTTTCAAAGATAGTTTAATCAAAAGATTAAAAAAAGTAAAAGAAATCCTAAAAATTTTTAAGGTATAGGTCATTATTATTTTTTCAAAATTTTAGCAGTAAAAAATAAAATTTTAAAAAATTGGGCTAATAAAACAAGAAAAGAATTAAGGGGATTATTAAATGATCATTTTAAAAAAAAAAACCAATCCCAAAAAGGGAAAAGGGAAAATTTGTTTTTAAAAGAAATGGCATCCTCTAAAGGATATTTCCAAGACTTTACATTGACCAGTTCTAATAAAGATTAGTTATCCCTGAATATTTGGAATCAAACAAAAATTTAAAATTTAAAAAAGTTTTTTTAAAAACAAGAGTTTAAAAACATTAAAGGCCAGATGTCTTTGACATTTAAAATATGAAAAGAACATTATTAAACGGGAATACAAATTTCACAAATGAAATTATAAATTTAAGAGCAGTCATTTTTTAAAAATATTGATGATTTTAATTGATGATCATTTTTAAAAAAATTTTAATTTAAGAGAAGTTTTACATAATCCAAATAAAGGTTTTGGGTTTTGGACATTCAAAAGAGTTTTTAAATTTAAAATTTTGAAATTAAGTAAAAAAAAATGCATTGAATCCCTGGTTTTCTTAAAACCCAATTACCTAATAAAAATTTTTTTAATAAAAAATGTTGTTTTAAATTTTTTAAAAATACAGTTGAATATTGTTTTTTTTTGCAATCAGATGGCAGTTAAGTTTGATTTAAAATGAAGAAATTAGTTAAAACCCACATGGGTTTTAAAAACAAAAATTGTAAATACCAAAAATGATAAAATTTTTTAAAAGGTTTTAAATTAAACCCCAATGATTTTTGAAAGTTAAAAAAATATTTGAAAAAAGTTTCCTTTTGGGACCAAAAATTTTAATTTCCCCTTCAATGTCTATAAATGTTTATAGAATCGGAGAAGATAATAAAGTTGTTCCTTTCAAATTTCAAAAATTTACAATGAAAAAACCGAAATTGATTTGTTTTTTTCTTTTAAATTTGAAGATGAAAATCATTATATTTGATAAAAAGTTTTAAAATTTAAATTAGTAAAGTATTCCAATTAAAAAAATTTGAGCTAAGAAATTTTTTGTGGGAAGATGTTTTTTTAAATTTCTATAGAAATGAGGTTTTAAAATTTACCATCTAAAAATTTTTAAAAATCTTTTTTTAAACCTTGAAACCCCTTAAAATCCCTTAAAAAGGGACAAACAGAAAAATTTTCCAAAAAAATTTAAAAAAAATTTTTAAACACCCTTATGAAATTTTACATGGATTTTAAAAAATTTTTTTAAAGGAAAATACCAACTTTTTAAAAAATTCCCCAAAAAAGCCCAACAACAACAAAATTAAAAAAATTTTCCCTTTAAAGGGTTTTACATTAAAATTTTCTAAATTTGTAAAAAATTGGGGATTTATAAACCAATATGTTAAAGAGCAAAAAAGGAATTTTTAACCAAATTTTCCCAAAAAAAATTTTTTGAGGTGCTTAAAAAATTTGTCTAAATATATTGCTAAAAAATTAACTCAAAAAAAAAAAAAACCAATAAATTTTAAAAACTGAAAAAAGAAAAAATTTTTTTCATATCAGAGTTAAAAAACATTTTTAAAAAAATGTGATAGTATAATTAAAAAAGGGTAAAGAAAGGGTTTTTCTTTGTCATTTTTGGGAAAGTTTGGGGAGAGCAGCACTTTGAAAACTTGAAATCTAAATTTAAAAATTTCCCCCTCAAAATTTTTCCGTTTTTTTTCATAATATGGTAATTTGATACACATTTATATATTAAAAAATTAGAAAAAACAATATGGGAAATTTGTTTTTAATAGCAAAAAAGGGGATGAAAAAAAAAAATTAAATTTTTTCTGAAAAATTCGGGTTTATGGTTATGATTTGATAGTGATAATAAACCAAAAAATTCAAAAAATTTTTTTCATTTTTTTTGATATTTTTAATTTCTACTTCATCAATTTTAGAAATTAAGAAAAAAAAATTTTAAAAAACTTGAAGATTTTAAACATACAAAAAATTTTTTTAAAAAAATGGGTAAAAATTGAAATAAATTTAAAAAAAACCAAAAATGAGAAGAAAAAATCTTTAAGATATTATCTGGTAAAGGCCCTTTTTCCTTATAAATTTTTATAGAGAATTAAGAAACTAAATTATAAAAAAGAATTAAAAATAAGTGATTTTGATTAAAAATTTTAAAGGTGAAAGCTTTTCTAAAAAGGGTTTTTCACCCATTTTTTAAAAAGGTTTTGGGAAAATAAATTAAAAGTAAAAAAATTTGGGAAATTATTTGATTTAAAAAATTTTTTTCAAGATGTTTTAAATTATTTTCAGTTTTTTGGGGTTTTTTAGAAAAATTTTGTTGAATTTTTTTTACAAATTAGATCCTGCATTTTATTTGCTGCACCAAGTCTTGCAGGGGTTTCTATTTTAAAAATTTTTTAAAACAAAGATTAAAATTACAATTGTTTCATGTTTTATGACATGTATTTAATATTGAAAAAGGAATAAGAGGGGGAAATTTTCTAAAGGTATTTAAAAATTTTTTTTGGTATGGCAAATAACAAAAATATTAAAAATTATGATCCAACTAAACCAAAATTTAATTTTTTTGTTGTTTGAAAAAAATCTTTATGGGGGGGCCTTATCACAAAAAAAACCTTATAAAGATATAAATTGGAATGAACCCAAAAACCCAAATACTCCCTGATCAGTGGAAAGAAAAAATTTTAAAGAAACTTACAGGTGATGAATCTTATGGGTACATTCTTGTTTTTGTTTTAAAGAATACCCTAAAGAACTTCATGAAAAACCAAATTTTTCCCAATTAGCCCCAAAACTTAAACAAAAATAAGTTTTTGTATTTCTTTAAAATTTTGTTTAAAAACAGATTATTGATTCATTAAAGGGAAATTAAAAATATTATTTAGAAAAAAGGAATGTTTTAAAACATGTAAGTCGAGTTATACCCCTTTTTAAATCAAAAACCTTAAAAGAAAGAATATTTGACTTTAATAAAAAAAATGCGAACCAAAGAAAACAAGTGATTTTGAAAAAAAATTTTTTTTAATTGATGAATAATTTGTATTTGGTAAATTTTATGGAAAATGTTAAAAATAGATGTGTTAAAAAACTTGGAAATAAAAAAATTTTCTTTGAAACAAGAAAAAAAACCCCCAAATTTTCAAAACATTTAAAAATTTTTTGGATATTGATTGTATTGCAATCACATGATAAAAAAAAAAAAATTTAAAAATTTGACAAAACAATTTTTTTTTTGGTTTTTTCATTTTGGGATTTAAAACAAATTTACTTTATGTAAAAAATTTTATTATAAATAAACAAAAAAAAAAATTATGACCAATGTGAAACAAATTGTATATTTTTCAGACAGTTTTTTTTGTAGAATTAAAGAAGGACCCCTTTAAAAAATTTAAATTAAAAAAAAAACTAATGAATTTGTACAAGTGTTTAAAAAAAGGACCTTAAATTTAAAAAACAAAATAAAAAATAAAAAAGTAAAAAGGAAAATTTAAAGATGAATTGAATGGTTTTCCCTTTTAAAGAAAAAATTTTTGGGGTTTTAAGTCAAAGGGGTTTTGGGTTAGGGAAATTTTAGGGTTAAAAAGTCCAGTAAGATAAAAAGGGAATTAAAAAAAATTTTGTAAATAAAACAATCCTTTTATGAGCAATTTTAAGAAATGTTTTTTTGAAGAAAAAAGGGGAATTTTAGAGAAATGACTTGTAAAAAAAAGTTTTAACTTTGATTTGTATAAAAATTTAACAATAAAAAAAATTAGCATTGAGAATAAAGTTGATAAAAAAATTTTTTTGGGGAAAATAGAAGGAAACATTTCCCTTATGGATACAAAAAGTTACATATTTCTTTAAAGGAGAAAAATTTTAATGAGATAAAATTAAATAAAAATTGGTAACTTTAAATAAAAATTTACATATAAGGGGGTTTCCAAGAAATGTCACAGAAATTTTTTAAAAAAAATAATCTAAATTTTTTTAAACATATATTAATTTCCTAATTCCCAATAAAACCCTCGGGAAAATATCGACTATCTTCAAAAAAAATTTTCCCATAGCACCCTCACTTGTATAAATTTTTTTTTTAAAATTAAATACATAATTGATTTGAAGTGTTTATTTTTGGAAATTAATTTCGTTTAATTATTTATTCCCCATTGAAAAAACCCTTATTTCTTTTAAGGGAAATTAAATTTAGAAAAACCCCTTGGTATTTACAAATCTTTACCCCAAATTCCAGTCTTTCTTTATATTCTCTGAAAATTTTTCTTCTGAAAATTTTAAAACAAAACCCACAAACCTTTTTAAATTTTAAAACTATTTATGTTTTTTTTTTAAAAAATTCTTCAATAATGTTTTTAATAATCAATTTTTCTCAAGGATGAAATAAATTTTTAAATTTAAATTGTTCTTTAAAAAGGGAAAAAAGGGTTTAAAAAAAAGTTTGTTGTTTTTTTAAAAAATTTCCTAATTTTTCTTAAAAAAGCAATTTCAAAAAATTCCTTCTAAATGATAACCTGTTTAAATCTCCTGGTTTTTTTAATTTTTAATTTTTAAAAAAAACCCAAGGGCCAATCATTTTCTTTAAATGTATTAAAAGGTTTTTTTTAAATTTTTCCCTTATTTTTTTTTGATACTTTGAATAAAGTTTATTTTAAAGATTTTACATCAAAATGTTTATAATTTTTTCTTTGACAGGATAAAAAATTGCTGTGTTTAAGTTTTTTTCGCGCCAAATTTATTAAAAAAAAAATTTTTTGGGAGAACTTTTTTCAAAAACAAATTTAAAGGGTTAAAAATTTATTAAGTTTTTCAATGTTTAGTTTAGTATTTAAAAAAAAAAGGTTTTTTGATTCCATCATATTTATTTTAAAATAAATTTTCCATTACAGATTTTTTTTAAAAGATTTTTTTCATTTGGTTATAGAGTTTAAAATACTATTTGGTTTTTTTAAAAATTTTAACAATATTTCTAATTTTGGATAGTTGTTTTTTTAAAAGCTTTTTTAAATTTCTTTTTAAATTTCTTTTTTTTGGTTCTGATTAATAATAAAAATTTTCCCAAAATTTGATTTTTATTTTTTAAAAAATAAACCATGAATTTTTATTTCATTAAAATTTTTACAAACAAATCTGTTTGCCAAAAAACCAAAATTTTCATTTTTTTTTGAAATTTAAATTTCAAAATTTTATTTTTAAACTTAAATTTAGGTAATTTTTTTATTTTATTGTCTTTTTTTTTAAGTTTTTTTTTAAAATTTTCTATAGCAAAATTGGGTTTAGTTTAAAATTTCCTTTTTGGTTTAATTTGAAAATCTTTTTTTAAAAATTCGGGAAATACATAAAAAAATATTTTTTTTCAAATTTTAAAATAATTTTTTCTTACTTTTTTTTGATTTAGGATTATTTAAAAACAAAAAACCCATTCTTTAAAAAAATTTAAATTTAAAAATTAAACCCAAACCTTTTTAAATGTATTGTTCTTTTATCACCATTTTTTATATCATTTTTTAAAATATTCTTTATAAAATTACTTTTTATTTTTTTTTATAATCAATTTCTTCATTTTCCCAATTTTTTTTTCCCCTTTAAAAATTTTTAAAAAATGTTTTTTATTAAAATTTTAATATTAACAGGGCCCGTTTTTTTCGGCCATGTTTTTTTTTTTAAATAAAACCCCCCCAAAAAAAAAATTACTAAATTTGGTGTTTTTAATACTTCTTTTTATTTTTTAAAAATTAAAACCATAATTTTTTTAAATATATCATCATCTAAAAATTTAAAAATTATTTTCATTCAAAAATTTTCAAAAAATTTTTTAAATTTGTTTTTCATTAGAAATAAAATTTTTTGTTTATTTTTCTTCTTTTTTTTGGTTTTTAAATTTTAAAGTTTGTTTTTTAAACCAAAGGGTTCAACAAATTTGTCTCCATTTTAAAAAAAAATTAAATTTAAAAAATTTCCCTTTTTTCAATCTCAAATAAACAAAAATTTTTAACATTTTCATTTTTTTAAAAGTTTTTCCTTCACTATCTTTTTTGAAATTGTAATTTTTTGAAATTTTATCTAATTTTTTTAATTTGGGAAAACATAATCTTTTCTTTTGGTTTTTCACTAATTTTTGCCCCCCAAAAAAGCAACTTTTGGGAAAGAATGAATAAAATTTTTTTCCCCTGTTTCTTTATGTAAAAAAATTGTTCTTTATGTTTTTCAAAGCTGGGTTCAACTAAATTACAATAAATTTTTCAATAACATCAAAAGGTCTAAACTTTGGTTTTCTTTTTTCCAAAAAAATTTTTTAAATTTGGTTCAAAAAGGTTGCTTGTGTTTCATAAAAAACCTAGAAAATTAAATTAACAATCACTTTTTAAAAAAATTTTTTTTGGTGTTTTAAATTTTTGAATTTTTTTAAAAAAACCTGTTTCCATTTAAAAATTTAAATTTTAAATTAAAATTTAAAGATTTATCGATTTTTTTAAATTCTTTTAAAAAATTTAAATGAAATGTTTTTTAAAATTTGTTCAAAACTTTTAAAAATCCTTTTTTAAAAATCCATAATATTTAGTTATTTCATTTAAAAGTGAATGAAATTAAAATTATGGAGCTCTACATTAAAATTAAAAACATAATTATAAAGAAAAAAAACCATTAAAACCAAAACCCTGTAACCCCAATCTAAATGAATGGATTTTTAAATTTTAATTCAATTTTTAGAAAAAATTTCCTGAAATTTTAAAAAAATTTTTAAATCTTATTTAAATGGAAAAATTTTTTAAAAGGAAAAAGATAAAATTTTAAAATTTTAAAATCATATGATGAAAAAGTAAGGGTGATAAACCCCCTATTAGATTGTTAATAATAGGATCAATTTAAATCGGGAAAAAAACAACATTTTTAAAAAAAAAAAATTTTAATTTTTAAATAAAAAAATTCCATTTTCCCAAAATTTTTTTATGTTTTTTGCAAATTTTAGAAAAACCCCAGAATTTTAAAAAATTTTACAAGAAAGTTTTAAAAAAATATTAAAAAAAATTTAAAAAAAAATTATCCTATTTCTTTTTTTCTTGTGAATATAATTCCTTTAAGTGAATGTAAAAAAAAATTCTTTAATTGTTTTTGATGATTGTATTTTAAAAAACCCAAAGGGATATTATTAAAGAATATTTTGTTTTTTGGGAAGGCTTTAAAAAATTTATTTCCTTTTATTTACTTATCAAAATGTTTTTCAAAAGTTTATATTTTAATTGATTAGAAAAAATTTTTAAAATTATTTGTATTTTTAAGCAGAATGAACATTATAATAAAAATTTTTTGGGAAAAATTTTTTTGGTTCAGATATGGGCTTTTTTGAATTTAAAAAAGTTTGTAATGAATGTTGGGAAAAAAGTTTTTTTTTTTTGGGTTTTTTTAAATATAAATTTAATTTTCAAAAAAAAAAATATAAAGTTTAAAAATTTTTTGGGCATTAAAAAAATGAAAGGCTTTTTTTTATATTTGCTGATAAAAAAATTTGTGTTATTTTTAAAATTTTTAATTTCCTTTTTTTGGGTTTTTTATAAATTTTAAAAGAGAATTTAACTGATTTTACATTCCCAAATTTAAAAACAAATCATGTTCAACATAAAAACAAAACATGTTTTAATATAACACAAAAACAAGTTATTGTTGTGTTTTGCTGGTTTTTTGGTTTTTTGTTAATGTTGTGTTCAATTTTTGTTCAAAGGGGTTTTGTTCATGGTTTTAAAGTTAAAGTTTTTTTTTTCTCATTAAAAAAAAGAAAAATTTTATCTGTTTGAAAAAGCTAAGAAACTTGATGAAATTGAAAAAAAATTTAAATTTAAAAAAATTTTTAAAAAACAGATTTAAAAAAAATTTAAGCCAAATTAAAGAAAAAATTTAAAAAAAAAAAAATTTTAAAACCCATAACAAGTGCTATTGGTAAAGGTTAAAATAAAAAAGGTGAAGTTTTAAATGGGAAAAAAAAAATTTAAAAGGGAAATTTGGGTTTTCCCTTTTTTAATTTAAAATTTTCAAATGATTCTATTATGAATTGAAGGTGGGTTTTGGGGAAATTTCCAAAATTTTCCATTTCAACACCATTTTTGACCAAGAAATTTTTGAAAATCAAAAATTGGGTTTATCCCAAAAAGTCCTACAAAACAAGTGAATAATTGGGTTTAAATTGGTAAAAAAGGGTTTTTTTCCAAAAGCAAAAAAATGATAAATTTGGGTTTTTTTCTGGGATAGGAAAAAAAAAAAGTTTTATGATTGGTAAAATTTTTGTTAATTTTAAAAAATTGAATTTTAATTTTATGATAAAATTTTTATGAAGGAACTCAAGGATTTTTGGGGGACCGTTTTAAAGAAAAAGATATCCGCTGAACCCTTTATTTTCTGAAAATGATTTTTAAGAATTATTCAGAAATTTTGTGGAAATCTATTCCCCAATTTAAAAAAAATAATGAATTTCCCTCAACTAAAAAGCCAAAAAAAAAATAATTAAAAAAAAATTTTTGAATTTAATTTTAAAACCCAAAATGGGAAAATAAAAAAAGTTTTTTGAGGGGTTTAGGTTTAAAAAAAAAATAAAAGAAAATAAAATTGAATACAAATTTAATTTAAAGATTTTTAAAAGAATTGATGGGAAAAAATGGGATTATAAACTAAAGCAAAAAAAAGCAGGAAAAAACAATTTTTTAAAAAGAAAAAAAAGCAATTAAGGGTTTTATTTCAAAAAGGTTTTGGGTAAAGAAATTTTAAAAACCTGAAGGAATTTAAGTATTTAATAAGAAAATTTTTCCTTCAAATTTAATTCCCCCCAATTTTAAAAAAAAAGGTGGTGGAATTTTGAAAGATAAATTTTTAAAAAACAAACCCTTTTTAACTGCCCTGTACCCCCGGTTATCCCCTATCTTGGGGGCCCGGTACAAGATTAGATAAAGATTTAAAAGAAGGGGATAATGGAATTAATAATTTAGATAAGCAGCAATGAAACATTTACATTTTTTACAGGGATAAAAAGATACAAAATCAAAAAAATGAAATTGCAAAATAAAGAACCCTTTAAAAAGAAGCAAAAAAATATAGCATTATCACATGAAAACCAAATTTTTGAAAAACTTGTTTGCTAAATTTCCCAAATGGGAGGGCTATTTGGTTTTAAAAAAAAAAATTTGGAATGGGTTTTTAAAATGTATGAAAAAAATTTTAAAAATTTTATAAATGGAACAGAAATCTGGGGAAAGTTTTAATTTTTTGAAGAATCAATATGAAAAAATTAAAAAAGCTTTTAAAAAGAAAAATCCTGTTAATATTTTAAATTTTCAATAGAACAAATTTAAAAAATGGAAAAAAATGAAATATTTTTAACAAATTTTTGACAAAAACAATAAACTTGAAAAAACCCAAAAAAAATAATACAGGTATTAGAATTGAATTTTCTTAAAATCAATTGAAAGAACTTATAAATGGTGGTTTATTAAAAGATTTATTAGATTTTTGGGGAAAATATTCTGGGTTTTTAAAGAATTTTCCAATGGGTTTAAAAAAGCCCCTCCAATTGTTTAAAAAAGAATAAATTTCCCAAATTTTTGAGAAATTTTTTTAAAAATTTTTTTTGGGTAAAGAAATTTGGGAAAATGTAAGGGATTTTTGGGTTGGATTTTTAAAAATTTAAATTTTGAAAAAAAATATTAAAAAAAAAATTTTTTAAAAAAAACCCCTTTTTCTTTTGGTTTAAATTGAAGAATTATGTAAGTTTTTTAAAAAATTTCAAAAGGGGTTTTTATGAGATTACATTACCTGAAAAATTTAAAAAAAATTTTTTTTGGGAGTTGTTAATTTAGATTCAATTTTTGGGAAAAGGGTTTTACATTGGGTTTTTTTTATTTTAAAAAAAAAAAAAATTAAATAATTTTTTTGATTTTATTTGGAAATGTAAATCCCACCCCAAATGAAAAGGTTAAAAAATTTTTTTGGGAAAAAAATGATATATTTTATTAAAGATTCACAAAAATTTAATATTTTTGAAGATCCACCTATTTTTTGGATATTTGTGTGTCTATGTTTTTTTAAAAGAAAAATTGTAAAAAATAAAGAATTTTTAAAACTATTTTTTAACAAAATTATTACTTAATTTAAAAAAAGAATTTACAAAATATTTTTTAGTATTTGGAAGGCAGTTGGGTTTTATGATAAAAAAAATTTTTAGAACAATAAATATTGAAAAGGATTTTAAAAAAGTTTTAAAAAAAAAAGAAAAAAATATTTTGGTGTGAAACCAAAGGGATTGATAAAAATTTATGTTTTTTATTAAAAAAACAAATTGGGAAAACTTTTCGAATTATCTGAAAACATTTTTAAAAAAGTTTTATTCCCAAAAAATTCAAATAATTTAAAAATTTGTTTTTGATGTAAAAGGAAGAAGAATTTCAAAAGGGAATAAAGGGATTTTTTTTCCATTGATTGGGCTTGTTTAAAAATTCATTAGATTGGGGTTTTTAAATTAAAAAAATTTAAGTTAAAATCAAAAAATTTTACAAATTTTTTAATTTAAAAGTGTTAAAGATTTTGTAACGGAAAGTGTTAATTTTTCATTTTTAAAAAATACATACAAAAAAATTTTTAAGTTTTAAAAAATTTTTAAATTTTTTAAATTTGGTTTTTTTATTTTTTGTTTAAAATGTTTAAAAAAAAAACCTTTTTAAAAATTTGAAAGTAATCGATAAAAAAAAGAATGAAAAACAAAATGTGTTTTTTTGTAATTCAAAAAAAAAGGGCAGTATGTTAAAAATTTTGTTAAAATAAAAAGAAGATTTCTTTTTTTTTTTTTTGTAAAACATCCCCTTTCTTTTTGGGTGATATTTTAAATTTTTTAAAAAAATTTCTTTTTTTTAATTTGGATACAAAATGAGTCTGATTCGTGGATTTAGATAAATTTTTTAACTTTTAAATTTCTATGTTTCAAGGGAAAAAAATAACTTTAAGGTTGAAAGGACAATTAAAAAAAGAAACTTTTGGGTTTTATTAGAAAATCTAGATGTGGAAATAAAAAATAGGGGATTTTAAAACTTTTTTGGGGGTAAGTGGAACAATACTCATATTAAAATGGGTTTTTTATTTAGCAAGACCTAAAATAATTTCCTTAGCAAAACAACTTTTTGCTATTGGGGAAAAATATTCAGGATTAACATTTGAAAACAATATAACAGGGTTAGATATTCTAAAAAAACTGATTTAAAGGGCTAAAACAAAACTTTCAAAAAATTAAATTTAAGAAAATAAAAGGTTTAGAAAATTTTTTAGTTGTGGGTTTTTGCTCTTGGGATATTAAACCTTATTATTTAGAAAAAAAAAACTGAAATACATATGAAATTTTTAAAACAGGTTTTGGGGATTTTTAAAAATTTATAATTTAAATTTCCTTTGGGTGAAAAAAGTTTCTTTTTTTTGTTTTAAACCTGAAAAGGGGCATTCATTAGGGGAAAACCCTTTATTCTCAAGATAATTTAAAACAATTAAAGTTTCCCTTTTAAAAAATTTTTAAAAAAAGGTAGTGTGATTGATTTAAGTTATGAAAAATTAGCTGTTTTAAGCATTATATGGAAAACCAACAATGAAATTACTACAATGAAGGTCTACAACTAAAATTACTAAAAAAAAGAAGAATCAAAAACTGAAATATTGATATTGTTTTTTGTAAAAACCCAAAAAAAATTTTAAAAAGTTTGTGATAATTAATAAAAGGGTTTATTTTTTTACATTTTTAAATTTTTTTGGGGTAATTGAAAATAATAAATTTTGAAAGCCCACTTTTTTTTTAAAATGTTTTGGTTTTCTATTTTTAAAACCCAATTAAATTTTAATTAAAAAACAATGGATTGTATCAAAGGGCCAACCCGGAGGGAAATTGTGATAATATTGATTAATTTTTTTTTACCCCTTTTTTTATAAAAATAAATCTTCAACTGAAAAGCTAAAAAATAGTTTTTTAAAAACCAAAATTTGGGTTTAGGTATACTTCACAAATTAATTGATTTTTTAAATTTAAAATACAGGAAAAAATTTTGTATTATATGATGAAATTTCTATGCAGGGAAAATTTATGAATGTAATTTTAGGGGTAAAGAATAGAGGTTATTTTGTTGATAAATTTCATTGGAAATTTCCTTTAAAGGGAAAAACATCATGTTTTTTGAATAATGATGGGTTTTTTTTATTTCTTTAAAGATTTAAAAACATATATAAATAAGTGAGTTCATGATGAAAAATACCAAAAAAATAAGGGGGCATTTCCTTAAACAATTAAAAAACAAACAATTTTATAAAAAAAACAAAAAAAAATATTTAGGGAAAAGTTTTAAAAAGTTTTGGTTTCCTTTAATTTTTTTTTTATAAATTTATTTTGTTTAAGTCATTTGATTTGTTTTTATTAGAAACCAAAATAAAAAATTTAAAAAAAAGAAATTGGGAAAATATTTCAGAAAAATATAAACTTAAATAGTGGGTATGTTGGGGAAATTTTTTTTAAAAAAACATTAATTGGAGAAAAATTGGGGTAGAAATCAAACATTTAGTATTGATTTTATTAGAGAATTTTATAGGGTTAAACATTAAAGAGATCATTTTTGGTTTTTTGGGGAAAAAAACCAAAAATTAAGTTAATCCCTTCATTTGAGAAAATAAAGAAATTTTTAATTGGGAATTAGTTTTAGAACATCAGAATGTATCTTTAAGGTTTATTAAAAAACATTCTTTAGAAAAAATTTTAAAAAAAAAAGCCTGAAAAGGGTTAAATTTTTGAAAAAAATTGGGTTTTTTTTTCATTTTAAAATTTTTTCTCTATAAATGAAGGTAAAATTATTGAGAGAGGGGAATTTAAAAAAAATTTTTTCCTTTTAAACAAAACAACATTTAAATGAACCATATAAGAAAAACAAAAAAATTTTAAAATTGAATTTGGGGAAGGGTTTTTGTTCTTCGAAAAATTTAAATTTTTTATTTTTTGGAAAAATTTAAAAAAAACGATATTTCTGGGTTATTTCAAAAAATAATATTAAAATTTTTAAAAATTTAAATTTCCCTTCCTTTTTTATTTTTCCCAAAAAAAGAAGTGAAAAAACATAATAAAAATTTAAAAGATTAAGTTGAGTACCAGGTCAATTAAGTACAATTAAAGGAAACAATAACTTATTCAAAAAATGAACAATTTTTAAAAAGGGGGTTTTTAGTCTTTAAATTTTTTTAAAAAAAATTTGAAAAAAATTGGAATTTATCCCCTCTTGGACTAGGGTTTTTTTTTAAAATGTTAATTTTTTCCCAAATTTTCAAAGGTGGTTTCCCAAAATTTTAAATTTTTTTTTGAAAAAGAAGAAGATGATGCAATTTAAAAAGAGGGGGAAGATAAAAAAACCCGATGGGGAAAATATGATTTGCCCCAAAATTACTGAAAAAGGAAAAAAAACTATTGAAGAATTTTAAAATTTGATTCCAATTTAAAAGTTATTTAAAACAAAAAGTTTTAAAAATTTAAATTTAAAAATGAAAAAACTAAAAGTGAAAAAAATTTAAAATTTCCAAAATTTAAACTTTGGCAGTTTTATTGAAGTGAAAAAAAAAAAGTTGGAAAAAAAATTATAAAATTTTGATATAACAAATATTTAAAAAATATTAATAATCCCCAAAATTTTTTTAAAAATTGGGTTTTTAAAAAGGGAAAATTAAATGATCAATTTTTTTTTGATATTTCAAAGTTTGTAGCAAATATGTAAAAAAATATTTGAGTTAAAAATTTAAAAGGTCATTATTTTCCAGGGTGAGTTAATGAATTTAGAATTTAAAAATTTAAAATTTTGAAATTTTTTATGAAATGTATCAAAATTTTTAAAAAAAGGGTTTTTCATAAAAAAAATGAAATGTTTTTTTTTGGGTCCTAAAGAATTTTTTTGATTTTTTAAAACCCTTATAAAAAGATTGATTTAAAACAAAAACTCCCGTAAAAATTTCCCAGTTCAAAAAAAAATAAATAATTATAAATATGGGTTTTTTATTATGATATTTTGCTTCCCCTAAGACTAAAAAGCTAAAGTGGTAAATTGGTTTAGAAAAATTATTAAAAGGGATAAAAGTAATTAAAAATGATATAATTAAATTTTTTTAAAAAATTTATGTAGAATTTTACATATTTTAATTTCTATTTTTTATCAGATAATTTTTTCAAAATTTTTATTTATACCCTAAAGTATGATTTTTTTAACTATTTTAATTTTTTAATTTTAAAAAAAAAATTTTTTTAAAAATAGGGGGGGATATTAAGAAAAAACTTTTTCAAGGGGCCTCTTATCAGTTGAACAGGGAAGGATCATTTTAAAAAAAAAAACATTTGTTTTTGAACCTATAAAAATAAATTTGATAGAAAACTTCAATAAAATAAAAAAAGTTTTTAAGCATTTAAAGTTAAGGGATTTATTGGGGTTTTATTTTGAAAAAAAAAAAGTTTTTTCATGAAAATTTTAAAGGGGAAATTTTTCTTGTTTTTTAATGTTTTGATTTTTTTTTAATATTTTTTTCTATTTTTTTTTGGGTATTAAAGGGAAAAGGGGATTTATTTCAACCCCCTTTTGGGTAGGTTTTAAAATTAAAAGGGGTTTGGGGTGCTCTATATAAAGTACCAAGTTTTAAACAAAATCGAATAAATTTTTTTAGAATTTTGAAGTAAAATTGTTTTTTTTTATTTATATACATTAAAGGGAAACATATATGCTTCACTAAAATAAACAAATTTTTTTACAATGTCTTGTATAAGGTTTTTGCCCCCCCCAGTCAATGGAAAAATTTCAAGTTTTTCACAAGCCAAAGATTCTGGGGTTCAATTCCAAACCCCTGGCTTTAAAAATTTTGAGGGGCATTGTTGTCCCTTCGTGGTTGGGGAAAAGGGCTTTAAACGAGTGCGGGATAGTTTTAAATGGGTTTTAGTTTAAAAAGCTGAGTAATTTACAATTGGGGGTTGGTATACCTTTTTTTCCCCCACTCATTAAACATTTCCCTTCTTCAATTTCATATTTACAAAGTCGTTCTTTTTTTTAATTTTTAAAACCAAAACTTACAAACAACCCCAAAACAAATTTCCCAAAATTTCTTTTTTCCCCAACACTTCAAACCCAAAACCCAAGTTGGAAAACAAAAATTACAAATTTAAAAAAAAAAAATTAAAAAATATAAGACCGAATATGCCCCCTTTACTAAAATCGTCGGACAATGGCTTTTCTGGGCCTTGGAGAAATGAAAATTTAAATTAGAGAAATTTCCCAAAAAACTTAAAACACGCACACTTAAAACACTACATAAATACACAAAAAATTAAACCCTTCATTTTGTTTTTATTTTTGTTTTTTTTAAGTTTTAAACATAAATTTACCCCCTTTTTCATAATATAATTTTTTGAATTAAATTTTAAAATTCAACCCAAACCCTTTAAAAAATATTAATTTTATAGTTACAGAAATAAAAAAAAATTAAAAAAAAGATGTGCAAATGATCAAATTTGAATAAATTTTTATAAGAAATTCATTTGAAAAAAATTTTTAAAGAATTTAAAAGAACTTTGTTTTTGGGAATTTTTCAAATTTTTAATAAAATAAATTTTAAGAAATTTTTTTTGGAAAAAAAAATAAAAAAAAAGAAATCGAAAATTTTTAAAGTTTTAAAATTTTCAAAATTTTAATTTAAAATTTTTTAAGGGAAATTTTATTTGAAAAAACAATTTATAAAATTTTGATTTAATTTTGGAATTTTTAAAAAAGAATATTGTTTAAATTTTTTTTATTTTTTGGGTATTAAAGGTTTTTGTTTTTTTTATTTTAAAAAATTTATAAAAATTTTTGGGTTTAAATTTTTTTTATAAAATTTGTTTTAATAGGGTGGAAAATGTTTTTTTGGGGGAAATTTTTGGCTTTAAAAAAAAATATGTCTCCAAAAATTTTGGGCTAGGTGTTAAAAAATTTTCAAACAAAATTTTATAAAAATTTAAAGTATATATTATTTTATATAATATAAAATATATATATATATTTAAATTTTAAACTGGGCTACCTTTGGGCCCTTTTTGGAAACTCGCCACGGGTTTCGCCAAGACGCTCTGCAAAAGACCCCTTTTTTAAACCGGGCCACGGCCTCACGGGGGAAGTTGGCCTGCGGCCCCGCAAAGACAATTTTGCCCCATTTCCCCTTTGGGGATTTTCCCCATGTCCCCTTGTGAAAAAAAGATCTGCCCATTCCCCCCACCAGAAAACCTTAACCAGTATTCCGAATTTTGGTTTTTTGGGGGAGGGGGGCCCATTTTTCCCTAGTCTTTTTCTTTTAAAAACTAATGGTTTGGTTTGTTTAAAAAAAGGGGAAAGAATGCCTTTAATATGATACCCCCTTTTTGGGTTTTTTTAGTTTTAAAGGTTTCCCCGGGGTTTTTTTGGGGCATATTTCTTAAATTTGGGGGGGGCAGAGATCATAAACATCGTTTTCCCCTCAAAAAATAATGGTAAACGTTAATTTTGGAGATAGATACCTAATTTGATAACCCCCCCTTTGGGGGTTTTATTTTAGTTTTTAAAAAATTTTTAGTTTCGGAGAATTTTTTTTGGTTTTTTTAGGGCATATACCCCCTTTTTATTTGTCCTAAAACATAATTTTAATGGGATATTTGGGTTTTGGATAAAAATAAAATTTTAAAATTTTTTATCCCACTTTTAAATTAAAAAAATTTAGCATTAAAAACTTTAAAATTTTAACCCAAAATTTCCCGTTTTTTGGGCCCCCAAAATTCCCCAAATTGTTTAGTTTTTTTGGCTGAAAATTTAAAAAATTTTAAAATGTGCGTTTTTAAATGTTAGAACGGGGGGAAAGGGTTTTAAAAAATTTTTTTCCCCAACCTTTTTCTCAAGTTGGGGCTTTTAAAAAATACTTTTTTATGATAATCCATAAGAAAAACTTTGGGGGTTTTTTGGGGGAAAAAAGGCCCCCCTTCTTGTTTTTTGGGGGTTTAAAAAAAATTAACTTTCGTAATTTTTTTGGAGGTTTAAACGGGGAGTTCAATTTAAGGGATAAAAACTTTTATGGGGGGTAAGGGGTCGGGAAGTGCCTTAACATTTAGTGTTTGTTTAGTCAATTTCAGTGAGTCACTACATCGAGCTTTAAAAGAAAATAGATTTTATTGTTTTGTACGGTAAATTTTGGGGATTTGTGTGTTTTTTTGGTGTTTTTTGTGTGTTGTGTGTTTGTGGTGTGTGTGTGTGTTGTGTGGCCCCTGCGTGGTGGCGTGCGTGCGTGCGGTTTCGGCGTGCGTGCGGCCCTGCGTGCGTGCGTCGTGCGTCGTGAAATTATTTTCGCGTGTGTGTGGGGTGTGTGGGGGTTGTGTTTTTTGTTGTGTGGTGTGTGTGGTGCGCGAGTGCGGGGTGTGCGCGCGCGGGGGGGGCGTGCGGGGCGTGCGGCGCGTCGGGGCGTGCGTGCGTGGCCCTTTTTTTTAAAAGTTTTTTTTTCCTTAGCACCCCAAGCATTTTCAACCTTTATGCACCCTACTTTTATTCATTAGATTTTCTTTTTCCAAATGGGATGAAAAAAACTGGGGGGGGAAATCCCCAAAAATTTAAAAAAAAAAAATGAAGTAAATACTGTACCAAAAAAATAATCACAACGGACTTTTTCGCTCACGTGTTTCAAGCGGAAAAGGGAAACCCGCCCAATTTTTTCCCAAGGGGGAAAAAAAACAACGTGTAATTTTTGTTTAAAAAATTTTTTTTAAAAATTTCTTTTTTTATTAATTTTTAATAAGATTAAAAATTGTTTAAACAACCTAGAGGGTTTTAATTATTTTCCCAGATAAACCTTTGGAAATAATATTTTTTAAAAAAAACCTAGAGTTTTAAATTTAAATTTTAAACCATATTTGTATAAAATGAATGCAATAAACACAATAAAAATAGGGCCCAACCCCATTTGAATTATTATTATTTATTTCTAAACGCCGACCGTTTGAGATATAGGCGAATATGAGGGGGTAAATGAGAAAAGATAGTGTGATAACGAAGGAATTATCATTGTTTTCTATTGAGCTTTGACCCTTTGCTCGGAAAAAGGGCAAATATTTTTAATACCCAAAAGGCCAGGACAAAATTTGGGACATACAGCTATACGTGGATTCCGAACCATGTAGTGTTGGCTGATTTTTCAGATAACTGACAAGTCTGACATTCAGTTCTCTTCCATACTCAGCATCTGAACCATGACTACCATCCAAAATGGACACCACAGTCTTCTCTAGTAGTGTTCATGTCGATGGCCCTACTAGAGAAGACTTTACTACTTTGACATTTGAATTACTCCACAAGTTTCCCCATCCTGATTATCTTTCTATACAACCCCAACATTTTTAACATGGTGGCGAAGACTAAGGTAGTTTAAAACATAAAAAGTGTGCTAGTCAAGTATATGAGACAGTAACAGAAGGTCTTCGAGTGCTCACTATCATTGTGGACTACCCTCGGCCAAACTGCATAAACCACTCACTCTCTTTTCCCTAATGCACTGACTCACTCGTATTCGATTAACTGAGCTACTATTATATGTAGCTATGCCACATCCTCCCCCCTTCAGCAAAAAGGAAGAAGAGAAAGAACGGGAGCCATAAGGTATCTGGGAAGACCTACACATCCACCATCACAACATGGCACCACGACAACTCCTTTGTTGCTCTAAATTTGCAAACACGTTTTTTATTCACTCAGGGCCTTATTTATTACTATCTTTTTGCAATGTTAGGTTATTTTTATAAATTTGCTGTATTTTTTATTATTTATTTATTATAATTTTTTTACTCTTGCGCCCCTTCTTCTAGATCTTCCCCTTTTTTTATTTCTGACAGAATAAATTTTTTCAAATGTGGCGAACAAGAGGAATAACACGAACAATAGAAACGCACAACTGAGACGTATAATCTTCTCAACCGGCACAACACAATAACTGAACCGAAGGTAACACAATCCTAGTAGGTAGCAAGAACCAGCATATTCGGAAGTAAGAGACGTCAGCATTTTCTCTCACTGTCAGAAATAAAGAGAACCTGCTTGTTGGAGCAATAAATGAATATACGTGAGATTGTAGATATAACGGGTTCAAAGATCACTAGGTAGTGGTCAGGATTTCTAGCTCCCACCGGAATAGCAAGACGCTGGCATGCAGTGAAATTATTAGAGTATTTGGTAAGTTTATACTATATAAGTATAATGTATTTGTTAGTCTAAAGGATGCTCCCTACGTCCCTAACACTAAATGACAGTTGTTGGAAGAGTCGACCGAGTTTTTTGTTCTTTTTCCCTTTGTCTGAGTTTAATATAATTTTTCTTCTTGCAACTTACTCAAGGAAACGTTATGTTCATAGTATTAAAATTTTATGGCAATTATAAACTAAGACGCTTTTCTTTTTTATTTTAACTTCCATTTTTATATATTGTTTTTTATCTCCTGATTATGCTAGTTTTTATTGTGTAAAGTACCTTGCAGGAATGACGGCTTCTTCCATGGAACAGGATGTGAACTGGGGATCCACGAGGCATATATGCTGACCTGGCCGTAAACAACAGCACTTGAGTTGTTCGCTCTGAACAGACGGATCAGACTGCGCATACTTCTACAGACCAGTTGTTTAGGGTGTTTTTCCCAAAAAGATACAACCAGAAGATCCAGACGCCGTGGCACAAATGGTTCAGTGGATGCTTAAGTGTTGAATGGGTCATAAAACAGCAGCGCATGAAATGGAATGCCAGTATGCCGTGTCGTCGATCCAAACACACTAAAAACTAATGCTATAGACAGTCAGGTGTTCTGAGATTGCCTAGTAAAATCATATACTTAATTTATTAGGCGATCGCACGCCGTATAGTTGTGGCGTGCCAAGATTAGCGTATACATATTTGAAATTAATTACTTTCTTTTTCTTTTTTTAATGAACTAAAGAATGTCTGAGATCTTTTCTTTATATTTTGATCACTTGAAAGAAACAATTAAAACATTTAATTAACCAGCAACCTCGAAGAGTTAACAACATAATAGTTAATAGTTGAAAAATTAAGCCTATAGGATGGGTAAAAGGGCATTATGGTATATATTGTGGGTGTGATGATGTACAGTGTACAGTCTGCTATCACAGTAAGCCGATAAGGCCCGATAATATTATTTAGTTATATTAATTAACGTAGATTATTGTATGGAGAATGAATTAATATTTCAAGTACAGTATGTTTTCTGGTTTGATAAGTAACTGGTTTTTGTCTTATATATATTTTAAACTAGAAATGGAGTAAATAATGGAATGGCCTGTATACACTTGAGTATGGTTATGTTTGTAGTGTTCTCTTATATTTAGCCTGCTCAATTCCTGATTATTTTACATTGTATTACCTATGGCTTATTTGTTTATATTTTTGTTAGCACTTCTGTATTTAGTAGCTTATTGCTGGTCACTTATTGTTATATTTTATTCTTCTGTATTCGATATTGTTAGCTAAATCGTAGTTTTTCAAAACTTGGGTTTGTTTTATACTCATTTATTATTGTAAAAATGGTGTATACCGTATTTAATTAAATTAATTAAAGGCCCCGCCTCTCAATAGTCATATCTCTCCTCACTCCACTAAACAGCGAATATCGCACACAAATGGTTAGCCTCTCCATCTCCCTCCTCTAGGAGAATTATCAATATTAGGAAGAACTTCTTCCCTTTAAAAAAATATATTATTTGCTCCAGATACCCAAATGTTTTTAGTTTTTTAAGCCCAAAATTATGAAATAAAAAGCAAAATATTTGACGCGTATACATTTCTCAAGTTTTAAGATGTTACTGTTTTACTTTCGGGGGTTTAGTAACAAAACTACTTCCTAACTACCCGAAAAGATAGCAACCCATTGTTTTATCAGAGAAAAAAGTCAACTTTGGAATTTCTCTGAAGGTTTTAGTGGGGTGGCTGAGGGGCGGGGGGGGGAGTGGGTTTGAGGGGAATTCCACGGTGACTGGAGGGGCGGTGTGGGGAGGGGCACATACGGGGGGGGGGTAGGAAGGGGGGCGTATCATTGTACTTGCTTTTCTATTGTCACGGGTGTACAACAGAGGGCGGTGATGGGGGTTGAACTAAAGGTGGGTTTTGTTGTGTAGGGGGTGTTGTGTGTGTCAGGTGGATGTTGGGATAAGGGAATTGGGGGGATTGGGGTGGGGTGATTGGTTGTTGGTGTGGAGGGGAGAAAGGTAATTAGTTTTTGGTAGTGGTTGGGTGGATGGGTGGGGGGGGGGGGGGGGGGGGGGAAAGATATTTTAATAGATTGATTATGTTATTATGTGGTATTTTTTTGTGTATTGGTGGGGAATTTTTGATTTTAGATTTGGTTGAATATTTATTTTGGCAACAAGAGGCAAAAAACACAAAAGAAACTAAAGAACGAAAAATAAAAACGTCAAAACACTGACTGTCACAAACACAGAACACTAAACACCCCTCCGACAAACAAGAATGATCAAGTTCGTGTATGTGGGTGAGCCTAGGGGGGTTTTTTTTTTTTGACGACGTTGACGTTACACTTCTGAGTGTCTCTGTCACAGTTTTGAGTTAACATTGTGCGATTGATAGAGAGATTGGATTGATAGAACACAATTTGGAGAATTCTAGATTATACTCACAAATAATTTTGGGATTTTTTTAGATTTGTAAGGTATGTAATTGTTTGTTAAGAATTTCCACAAATATTACACATTTAATCATTAGTAGGTCTTTTGACAATTTTTTATTCAATGAAAACTATGACTCATTCATTAGCTGTTTAAAAAAGCGGAAATTACACAAATAAGTCTGAGAAGATTGATTTACTCCTCCACCTAAAATTACTGTAATGAATTCAGGTCAAATAAGTTCTGTAATTACATTTATGTCACAATTTTGATTCAAATAGAAAATAAGGAAATTATTTCCTCAGACTTAGAGCCTCATAAGACACACAGAGAGAACTATATTAAACAATAAGATTACTTAGATGCCAATAAGTAAAAAAGTGCATATGTAGGCCCCTACACTTAAGCCCTTATCAACGCAAATGTTTAAATGGACATCACTGGGAGGTTGGAAGCCTTATATTTAGGATTGATAGAAAAGCATCAGTGATCTTTAAGTATGGACTTAGCTAATAACTCATGAACACATTATAACAAAAATCAACCGTGCTACACCAATTACCCATTATGGTTTCACTTGAACATTTCAATGCTCTATACTAGTAGGAAATAACTTGGATCAGTGGTTGTTGAAGTATAGATAAATTTAAGTTCATACACTTCTGGGTAGGTTCTATTTTGTGATATATGCTATATCGAAAACTGCAAGTTTGGATATCGTACTGTTGATTTGTGCAATTACTATCAATTTTTAGTCTATCGCTCAATATTTTAGGAGAACCTAAGAGTGTTAACTTCTCTCTGTAGTCAAACTAACTGTGTATAGTTTCTGATGAAAAAGTCCCTTTAAAACTAAAGAAATAACTGTAATTGCTTTCACAGAGTGGCAGTCCTAGATCATCTGCTAACAAACGCGATCATCTGCAGAAAATTCTTGGTCTCTCAGGAACTGTATTGTTGTATCGCAGGCAAACATTTGGGGGTCCTATATGTTTTTCGACTGATTACCATTACAAAACTCTTTTATCCATTTACTCCAAATTAAGTTTTATATTTTAATACCAAACTGACATGGCCGAAAAGTTGTAACCAAAATGCGTTGTGTTTCGTGAGTAGGTGCTGAGCAACTTTCCTTAATTCGACAAACCCAATTTGCTGATATTTTAAGTAAAACCAGTAACCTCTACAGATTAAATTTGTTGAATGTAGGCATTCATTAAAGAATTTCAAGCTGAATCTTTCTCTAATGCAAATTCAAGTGAAATTAAAGGACAAAGTTGCAAGGAAACAACAAAGAATCGGCTTAAAGTTCTATGTAATTGATTTTAATGGCCATGTAAATATAGGCTTAGTGAAATACTAATAACCAGATCAGAACAGTAGGACCTTGTTTATGTATAACCCGCCCCTTTCTCACAGCTTGAGGAATATGTACTGACTGGGCAGAATTTTAGAGTGAGGAAGCAGACACAATGATTGTAACCTGCAAAGAACAGTAAGCAAATTGAATATTTCTTATATTTTCAAAAAATTCAATAAGCAATTTAATTTTAGATTGAACAAATCACCATGTCAAAAACAAAAACTGGATTAACAAAAAGAGGTGGTAGGATATTAAAAGATGTCTAAACTTACAAAGTTGTGTCAATTAATAAAGAAATACATATAGCTTCAAGAATAAATAAGGGTCAACTTAAATAATATTTTTACTATTGGAAAACCAGCAAATATCAAAGCACCTACCGCATTCCAAACCTTCTACCATTTTCCTTCAGATATATTCTTAAATTGTTTCAATCTGTTCTCTATTTGAGTCTATTATTCAAAGTTGTGGTCTGTGCTCCATTGGTTGTTATCCATTGTTAACGGTTCAAACTTAATAAAATCATTGAACAGATCTTTCTAAGAGGCAGTTTATATCCCTGATCAAAATATAACCATTGATGAAATCCTTATTGCATACAAATTGAGCATTTTTAATTTTTGCCTTTTTAATGAACTTGTGTGCTCAAGAAAAAAGAGTTTATTAAAGGTATACCTGTATAAAATTCTTGTGGGTTATAAAAACAAAAAACCAAACTGTATGTTTACCTTACCATGGGTTGTCATGAAGAAGAAAAAGCCTCATTCGCATACAAGAGTGGGTTAAGAAATGAAAAACGTCCTTTAATTAATTCAAGAGGCGAAGTTAGGCTGCAAAGCCCTCTCTCTACCACTTAACCTCATCATTACATAACAAGAATATTTTCCAAATAAAAATAACAATACAAGGAAATACAAAATAAAATTGCATTTGGTACGAAGTAAAAACGTGAACCATATATGGAAATAATATAAAGTCAAAAAAATGTGAAACATTATATTTAAAACTTAAAAATATTTCGACTATCTCAAACAAAACTACTGTTATTTCATAACATTTATTCAAAACTACATTCCATAATCGGCACAATCACTCATATACCGGCACCAACACACCAAGACACAGCGACACCAACCACTAATCCCGCTAGGGCCCGCAGCGATAGCACCTCACCTCCCGCCCCAAACCTAGTGCGCTTATCCGATGGATCTGATATTATCAGGCAGAGCACAATCCAGAGCCTGCACACAGGAGACAATAAAATGATTTGTTGAAAGTGTGGATTCTTAGCGGTGAACAGAATAGCTAACATGACTCACCCACGTCTTTTTCTACGCACACCAACTTGTGACAGATAAAACAAACTGCTTCTTGACATAAATTAGGACTTTGTTTTGAAGAATACTGTGCAACAATATCAGATATGGAATTGTCGAAGATTGTTTAACTTTAAGATAGATACTTAGGTAGGAAAAATGGAGTAAACATGATCCCTTCGCCTCGGAAAGGTAGAAAATAAATCTGATAACCAGAGTAGTTTTGGCACCAGCGTAATCTTTCCGCGAGCTCAACAGACATGCATTGATTACAGTATTAATAGTAGTTAAAGTGAGTGAAAACTAGAGTCTTTACTAGCAACACCTTGACATTGAGAGGGAAAAACATGGCAAATCTTTTCAAAGTGTGTATAGCAGCAAAAACTCTATTACACATTACAGCTACTTGATCAGTCCAGTTCAAATTTTTATTCATAATAAGTCCTAGGTTTTTAACTTTGTCACAAAACGGTAATTCTGTATTGTTAAGTTTGAGTTTTGGTATATTTGTCAGGTCAATGTTAGAAGTGAGTCTAGCCCAACAATATTGTTTGGGTTTTGGCCTCATTGAGCTTTAAGCCATGCTTGACAGCCCAATTTGTGATAGACTGGATATCACAGTTAATGTTAGTTACGGCAGTAGGCAAGTCTTTCAGAGTGAAGTGAGTATATATTTGTAGGTCGTCAGCGTATAAGTGAAATTTGCAGAAATTGATAACAGTAGTGACATCGTTAATGTAGAGTAAGAATAAGAGTGGCCCAAGCACAGAACCCTGGGGCACACCTCTAGTCACCAGTTCCCAGTCAGATTTTCTGTTGTCTGCCTTTACACACTGCCGACGGTCCGTCAAGTACGACCTGACCCATTCAATACAACCATCAGAAAAACCACCAGAGAGCATTTTTATATAAAGAAGGGGATAGTAAACGCAGTCGAAAGCTTTAGAGAAATCAAATAGAGTCAAGATGGTAAGTAGGGACTTATCAATAGCAGAGCGGACATCGTCAGTAATTTTAAGAAGGGCAGTGGAAGTACTGAATCTTGAACGGAATCCAGATTGGAAATTGGACAATAATCCAGCACTCTCCATAAACGATGACATCTGACGGTGGACTAACCTTTCGAGGCATTTTGACAACGCTGGCAAGATACTGATAGGTCTGAAATCTGATGCAACTTGAGGTGACGAAACTTTTTGTAGAGGGCGCACAATAGCAGATTTCCACTCAGACAGGAAAGTAGATGTGGTTAAAGATTTATTGAAAATAGCTGTAATCACAGTCAGTATTGCTGGAAGTAAAAGTTTGAGAATTTTAATAGGGATTTTATCAGTACCGACTGCGTTGCTAGTCATCCTCATCACAGCATCAAGCACATCAGCCTCAGTCACCTGAGTGAAGACAAACTGATGGCGAGGGGTGGCAAAGAGGAGTGGCATTCAGCTCACTGACAAAGTCACGAGCTCTGGACAGATCGATTGGAATGTTAGTGAAATATTTATTTACGATATTAAGATCAAGGGAAACAGGTTTGTCACTATTGGTCTTACCAATGCCTAGCTCCCTGACCTTAGACCACAAGCCTTTAGTACATATGACACCAGAGAAAGATCTATAATAGAATCGTATCTTGGCATTGCGAAATTGTTGCTGAGTCTTATTCCTCAGTCTTTTATACTCCGCCCAATCGTCAGATGACTTAGTTCTTTTAGCCCTACGAAAAGCAATGTCCCTTAACCTCTGTAGTTGACGTAAGTAGTTATTAATCCATGGGGCTGGTTTCTTGGTGACCCTCTTAGTGATCAAGGGAGCATGCTTAACAAGGAGACAAATTGTGAAATTATTAAACATGTTTACCATAGTATTGACATCAGGAGCGTGGATTATATCATGCCAAGACATTAGGAGTGCATCAGCTAGAAGTGCATCAGAATCAATATTATTGAGTCTCCTGTACAAGATGAATTTGGGTTTACATTTAGGGGTGGTTAGAAGATATACACAAAATATTAAATCGTGTCTTGACAGGCCAAGGACAGGGTGCTGACCGTGGTGCACGACATGGGACAGGTCAGAGACAGCCATGACGTCCAGCCATGTATCCGTAGTAGCAGTGTGATGGGTTGCTTGTAAAGGCAGTATAGTCATGTTACAAGAGTGAAACATTCTAGTTAAGTAAGTCTGATCGTAAGTAGCAAGGCCCAAAAGGTTCGAGTTAAAGTCACCAGTTACAATGACATGACTATAACGAGCCATAAGATCAAGAAGAATGGATTCAAATTCAACGAGAAAACCAAGATTAGGTGCCCTATAACAAACAGAAATTAAAACATGTATATTATTAACAGAAACATCAAGAAACATGTACTCAGGTCGCCCCAACCTGGTGATGTCAGAGGAGTACAGTATTGTAGTAGGTAAATTAGATTTGACAAAAGCTGCAACTCCTCCACCACCTTTGGACAGACGATCATTACGATAAAGAGTATATCCAGATAGATCAACACTTTTATCTGATATATTAGGCTTGAGCCAGGATTCGGAAATTAAAACGATATCAAAAGAAGAAAATTCAAAAATTAAACGAAATTCGTCAATATGACCAAGAAGAGATTGAGTATTGACATGGGCTGTCTTAAGAAGTCTGGAGTAGGGGGCAAGGGTTAGAAGCTGTCAAACCAATAATAATTTTAAAAAATTATAAATATGGGGATTTATGTAAGCGACTAGTCAATTTACTATACGTATTCTGCAGTAGGGTTCCTCACAAATATTGGAAGAGAATTATCACAAACTTCCTTGATATGGCTTTGCTTAATGCTTTCCATATTGCACAAGAAAATAAATAAATAAAGATCTAATAAAATAAAGTCCAAGGACAGATCTAATTTTATTGAAGCCCTCGTTAAGGCAGAAAACCGACCAATCCCTGGGCCTCAAGGCGATATACCACATAAATTGGAAGATTTACCTGACCAAAAAGAGCACTTGTGTGAAGTCTGTGCCAAAGTCCTAAAGTAAAAATAAAAAGGAGCTATATTACTGATGCCCTGGTTGCAATTGTGGTATTCATCCTTCTGCTACCACAGTCTGCGGCAGCACTACTGGAGGGCAAGTAGGAAGAAAGAGAGCTTACCTGGTTGACTAACTATATCTGTCACATGTATAGTTAGTTTTATTTGTATCGAGTGTTATTATAAATATATATTATAAACGTTTTACCATAAATTCTGACTCAAAACTAAATGGTGTATGAGTTTTTAAAATTTAAATTTAAAAGGAAAAACATTTTTATTTACAAAAAAGTGATAGAATATAGTTTTTTTATTTTTGGAATAAAATTTTGAATTCAAAATAAGTAAGAAGGTAAAATAAGATATCTTATTTATCTTGTAAATTAAAATGTTCTACTAGAAAAAAATATTTTGTTGTAAAAAGTTAAAAAAAAAATCAAACTACCAAAAACTAAAAACAGTTATTTTAGTTTTTATTTGACTGTTTATTTTAATTTTTATCTTTTAACATCATTCCTTCAATCACAGTTCTGCGACCAAAAAATTGCTTCAAATTTAATAAGTGATTTTCATCCTGTTTTCAACGCTGATTTAGGAAAAAATAGTGAAAAAATTCCATTACGTACAGTTGTTTCACAAAATGCTAAAATAAAGAGTAATTAGGAGAAACCAGCAGTACTTTAATGTCAGTACTTGATCTTGCCGTCCCCCTCCCTATCCACTTGCTGACTTAATGTCAGTGCCTGTCTGTCACGCTGCCCTCCCCCCGCCACCAACAAGCAGTGAGCCTCTGATACTGTCTTATAGTTCACAGCAGCTCTTCATTGATCGGTGCAGTTCACGTGTTGTTACTAGTGCTTCCAAGTAGTGATTGTTATCTTGTTTTGTGAAGTTATTGTGTTATATAGACATTAGACAATGGCTACCAGAGGATGTATAAACTCGCCAGATTGCTTCTGATACATTTGTGGTAACTATATCGTTAAAAAGCAACAAAGAAATGTTTCAGATTTTGTTGAAAAAGTATATTTAGCTTATTTTGGTATAAAGTTAGGTGATCAAGATAAGTCTTGGGCCCCACAAAGTTTGTTCAGTGTGTGTTGAAGAACTGAGGCAATGGTTTCAAGGTAAAAAAGCAGTCCTTACGTTTTGGAATAACAATGGTTTGGAGGGAGCCCAAAAATCATAGTGATGACTGCTATTTTTGTTCTGGCAACGTACGAGGTTTCAATTTGAAAAACAAAAAGGATATTTCTTACCCTAACATTCAATCAGCCATTCGCCCTGTCCCTCATGAACTTGAAGTGCCAATACCTTCTCCAGATACTTTGGATGAATTACATGATGATCACGAGCCATTGCCTCAGCAAGGTGATAATGAAGAAGAGAGTGATTTCTACGATCCTGGCACAATCGATCCCATTCCATTCTCACAATTTGAACTGAACGATTTGGTAAGAGACCTAGGCCTTCCTAAAGAATGGGGAGATGTTTTAGGATCTAGATTGAAAAATAAACATATTTTAGCTTCGGATACCGTACATCCTTTTCTTGGTATCGATGTAGAGAAAAGGAATTTGTATCTTTCTTCTCCCAAGAAGATGACCTGACGTTTTGTAGTGGTGTTCCTGGACTTATGGCACATTTCAAAATAGAATTTGCTCCTAATGAGTGGAGACTTTTTATTGATTCCTCAAAAAGAAGCCTTAAAGCAGTCCTTCTACACAATGGCAATAAGTATGCTTTATCAGTTGGACACTCGTTTCACTTGAAAGAATGTTACGAAAACCTTGAACTGGTTTTAAGCGAATTCTGCCATTCAGACCACAATTGGACACTATGTGATGATTTAAAAGTGATTTCAATGCTGCTTGGTCAACAAAGTGGCTATACAAAGTTCCCTTGCTTCTTCTGTGAGTGGGACAGTAGAGACAAAAAGCAACACTACATAAAAAAAGATTGGCTCTTAAGAGAAAGCTTTACAGGTTGGGGTTAAAAATGTTCAGAGGAAAAGCCTTGTGGATCCCGAAAAGGTGTTACTTCCACCACTTCACATTAAGTTGGGGCTGTTGAAACAATTTGTCAAGGCATTGATTAAAGAAGGGGAGTGTTTCAGATATCTTTGTGGATAGTTTCCTGGTTTATCCGAGGCAAAGCCAAAGGAAGGAATCTTTGTCGGACCGGACATTAGAAAACTAATGAGAGATCCCAATTTTGTGAACAAAACGGAAGCAAATGAAAAGGCAGCATGGACATCTTTTAATTTAGTTGTTAACGGTTTCCTAGGTAACAAAAGAGATCCAAACTACAAGACAATCGTCGCAGTTATGATCGACAACTTTGAGAAGCTGGGCTGTAACATGAGCATTAAAGTTCACTTTTTCCACTCACATCTTGAGTAGGCCTACTTCCCAGCAAACCTTGGTGATGTTAGTGAAGAGCAGGGCAAAAGATTTCACCAACACATCAAAGAAATGGAAAGAAGATACCAAGAAAGATGGGACGTGCGCATGATAGCAGACTACTGCTGGATGATGAAAAGAGATGATCCTCAACGAGTCCACAGCCGGAAAAGCAGTAAAAGAAGCTTCGACAGTAAGCGAAAATTTTATTATAAGGACTTATGAGCTTAAAGAGAAATGTAAGTATACTGGAAATGTAGTTTAGAACATGATTTATAAATAAACTAAAATTTTATAACGTTGGAAAAAAGGTGAAAGATTGTGTTATTATACCCAGACGTATTTCCTACTTTGTGAGAAAACCTGACGTGATAGACAAGAATGGTTTCCATTTTTGAAATCAGTACTGAAAAGTACATAAAAGTCAGCTATCAAATTTCAAAGAACTTTCAACAAAATTTTTTTGAAGGCCTGTGAATTAGTTAAGATTTTTATTTAGAGGAGGTTGTAACTCTGTAACGTGTAATGCTATTTTTGGACTAGAAAATTAAAAATTTTTGATAGCAATCGAACTTGATAAAAAACAATTCATGATAAAAAATTGTTAAGATTGTGACATTGCAATGTTACTAGGAATTTTGCTCTGAAGATATCTATGATAGATTGGTTGGGAAATCATAAAAAAACTACTTTGCTCACTAATGTGCCAAGGCTGCTTAATAATGTTTTATACCAGTAAAGACATTTTGTGATAAAGGTAAATGATTAATTTGAGCCCATGTGTTGTGTCTGTTTATTTCAATAATCTACACTTCATCTTTTCAGGTAACTGTCAAATTGGTATACAGAAAAAGACACAATGTCAATCTATCCATCTCTTGAAGACTTGAAAATTGACCAGCTCTCTAAGGTGAGAGACATTAGAACTTATTTTGCATGAAATGTAGGCCTTAAGTCAACAAAATACCCACGTCCATGTGCATTACAAACAATAAAATAGGGTTCTCGTATTGCATTAAATATAAAGCTTTTTGTGTTTCCTTCCAACCTTTAAAGTTGTATTGATAATTGCAAAATGCATTCAATTGTAACTTTTGATTCCGTTTTTCAAAGCCATTACCTGATTATACTTTTGAACGTACAACATGCAAACTAGCTTTTTAAAGTAATAATAATAATTTATTTTTCTAAATTATGCATTACATTTAATACATTACAATTAAAAACCATTACTTATTAACAGACATGTAAGACAAAGTCTAACTAATTTATATTTATTTTTAAAGCTTATTAATAATAACTTATGTTATATAAATACTGCAATGTTCTTCTTCACTCTTCATACTCTAATACAATTATCAATTCATATAGGACTAATTAGAAATACGAGAGAAGAAATCGACCGTCTCATAATCTCTTTTTTTTTGAAAAATAAAAAATATGCACTTCAAAGGCTAGGCCTGTCTGGAGGCTGCAATCTTATTTAATCTACTTTTATCATTTAGAGCTTGTAATATTTTTATGAATTTGATTCTTGAACAATCTAACAAAACATGCATCAATTAATGAATATTTCTGAATTGACTTTTTATTCCTATTGCTTTATTTAATTTTAATTTTTTAATTTGTTTTAATTAAATTTTTTTAAAATTAATTTGTTACTGTGGAATGTTCAAAAGGAAATCTACTTCCTCTAAACAAAGTAGCCATCTTTTCACTCTTTTTGTAAATAGTTTTTTACTAGTTATATTTTTATTTTCATCTGGCATTTTATTAAAAATTCTTGGACCAACAAAGTTAAAAGTTTTCGTAAAAAAGGTTGAATTTGGTTTTGGTATGTCTTTATTATTTGCACTTCTAAGTTTAGATCTAACGTCTAAAACAAGACCATTTCCAGTTCTATTTCCGCTCTTTATAAAAAACATTTTCAAAACTTTAAAAACATTTTTAAGGGGTAATATATTTAGCTCTTTGAATAATGGCATTGTGTGTTCATATCTGTCCTTACTTTTTATTAACCTTATAAATTTCTTTTGCATTAAAAAAATAGGTGTCAAGTTTGTTTGATAAGTCCTTCCCCATACTGAAAGCGCATATTCTAGTCTGCTGTGGAATAGAGAAGTATATCATCCTAAGAACTACTTCAGGACACAATGTTTTCAAGAAATAAAATACACGAAGTACATTGTTCAATTTCTTTTTCAGTGGATCTAGAATTCACATCATACAGATATATGAAGGTGACTGATAGATTTGGACACTTCTATGATTTCTGAATGAAAAATATAGGGTAATGAAATTTGAAAAACTATCTCACCTCAATCAAATGAGATTTATAAGGAAGGAATAAGTAAATGTATGAGATCAGACTTGGCATGGGTTGCATACAGGGGTGTCACCTAGTCTTCTATCCATCTATAACAAAGTTTGATATAGTGACACACTCACTCACTGACACTGAATATTGAAACATTTCTTAACGACCTACCCCCATCATGTGTATATATGAATCAAAGTTTTCAGTCTCAAATTTCCTTTTACTTTTTTACCTGAATGAAGATAGGTTGCCATAGTAATAAACAAAGTAAATGTTTGTTCTCAAAAATCAGTAATAACAGTTGTTATTATTTCTAATTACCCAAAGATATTTATTTATTTATTGTCAAGATATGGATAAATATGGTTTTTTTAATAATACTACTACTTTATTGGCATCAATTTATGTATAGAATTGTTAAGAACAAAAGAAATCTATTAAAGTATAAAATTTACTAATATTGCAAATTATAGTACTGCAGGACTTTTCCTAGTTAGATCAAAAGAATTTTTCAATGTCATTTAATCCTCCAGGTGCTGGGTTGAACTTTCTTGAGTGCTAGGCGTTTTTCATCATGTTTGCAACTGTATATAAAATATTGTTTTTAAATACTGTAAACCTAATGAAAATGGTACATATTACTTATCATTATTTTCAGAAAAAACCATAGAATAAGAAAATATACTTATACAGGACTTCCCTTTTCATGGTAAACTATTGCTGGATGTTATTCTTTACAAAGAAGACAATTCTTTTTCAATTTGTTCACTTTGAGTTCATATATCAGTTCACCAAAGACATAAAATTGAAAATCCAAGATAGACACATTGTAGAAAACTTAATAATAAACACAAAAATATATACATCTTATAGGTTATCTTCTTGGACACATCCAGTTAGAGTATAAAATAGAAAATAGTCCCACGTAAAAAATCACTAATAAATGACAAGTTACACACTTCATTGTAACATGTAGTGTTTTTTTCACTTTTACAACTCAAAATGTTTCAGTTCACAAAATATAACAATGAAAATCAATAAAAAAACTAAAATAATTAATTAAAGAATATATCTTGTGTACAAAAATTTACATTCTGGAGCAATGACAAGTTGATTTATTATTTATATTTACATTCTCTCAATGTCTGATTGTTCATTCAGTTCATCTAAGACATTTCTTATTGCACTAGACCTACTTAATTCACTCATTTTTATGATAAAATATAATAAAACACAAAATAAAACAATAATAATAGACTACAATAACAAACTTACAATGTAAACAAACACCGAGCGGCAATACACATAACAACTAATCGGTGTGTGTTGAAAACAAAAAATTAGGTTCTAAACAACTGTTGTATAGAGGCAGTCTTGAAGCAAAGACGTATTCCATAGAGTATAACATGTTCCGCGTTTCTTCTACTTCAATACTATATAACATACTTTGTAATATTCAGTCGTTTAAAGCCGCTAGTGCGTTTTAAATAGATCGCGTACCTAACATCGCGCTACGCGATGTCAGCACCTGGAGGGTTAAACAATTTTTTGTTTTAATATTTTTCTTATACTTGATTTGGGTGTGATGAATGTAAATGAGCAAATGTAGTCTTTTTTACAAACCAATTCCTGAGAAAGAGTCATGAATTTATAGCCAAATGAACAACTGGTGGTTATCAACTTAACCCTTTAGAAGTTTATTTTGTCTCTGATTGGGATCGAACTGATAATTTTTAGCTTATGAAGTTGGGCTTTAACCAATACACTACTGACTAATTATATGGGAATGAATCCCAAATAGCATGCTGTATTGATCAAGCTTACATTGTTCATTTGCATATAAGTTTAGGACAATATAGAATTGGTATTGTTTTTCAACATGTGATTCTTTGTACCTAGTTTCAGGCAGGTTTATAAGTAACATGATCAGCTGCTATAACAGGCTCAATATTACTGAAGATTATAAAAAAATAAATTACTTATTGTAGGTATAGCTAGCTAACACACCAGTTCAATGTAAGGTTCATGGACACCCCCAGTATGTATAGATTACCGAGTATTAGGGACAAGCACATCTTTCAAGTACAAATACTTAATCATTATGTATGAATTGTCTAACAATAAATATGAGTCAATCTAAACTGTTTGTCATTCATATTTGTTTGATAAAAAGAATATGTATTCCAGGCCCAGTTTCACTTAGAATCACAGTACTTCCAGCCATACTCCGCTGCCTCTCTTCAACCAGCATCTTCGTACCCCTCTGCTCCCCCAAACTACCCCACCAATGGCTCCTTGTATCCTGCAATTGATAGTCCTAAACCTTCTCAGTCCTATCCTGTGATGCCCAATCATGCTGTTAACAGCCCTAATCCCTCCCAGTCCTATCCTGTGATGCCCAACCATGTATATCCCTCGCTCTCAGACTACATGGGTCTGGAGCTCACGCCAGATATGATTGCTGCCAATATGCCTGAATACATTGGAACGGTTGCTGTTCAACCCCCGGTAAGTTGAGAGAGAAAATATTTAGCCATCGTAGGATTTTCAATTATAAGTAGAAATAAACAAAATTTCTTAATTAGAAGTCGAGGTTAACTAACAAAAATTCAGTTAGGTTGTAAGAAAGAACTTTTAAAACTTATAAAGAACCAGTAAAAAAAAGAATCAAAATAAATGTATGTCAATATTTGCATCATCATTTTTCAAGTGCAACACTGATTTATTGCTCTGTTTCTTACTTCTAATAGCTCTAACCACCAAAATATTCTTAATATAATATTTGTTAAAAACTAGTAAGCTAAAAGTCAGCTACTTTTATAAGAATATTTTTATTTTCTCCAAAAATTTATATTTTACTAGTTACAAAATAAATATGTTACCCTTACTAATTACTTAAGCTTTCGTAACAACCGCGTCAAGGTGTTATGTCTTGGAGATCTCTCTGAGGATGCCACATCACAGCATGGGCGAAACGTTTGGTGATGTAAATACTGTAAATAACACCTTGACACGGTCGTTACCAGATGCTTTAGTCATTAGTAATGACTCCGGTTACTTAAGCCTACGAAATAAGATTTTTTAGCCTTGTTTCATTAACATCTTAATGTGATTTCTGAACTCTTGCAACAGCCTATATTTCAAGTTTCATTTTAAGTTAATTTTCTTGAAGTTCATCTTTTATAAATAACTTGCTAAACCCGGCCATGCTTTGCTGTGACTTAGTATGATATTAACCATCCATCTGGTAACCGACTTATAGTATAACATTAAGGCAAACAACAACTTAAATTATCATTTATATATTATAAAAAAATATATAAATGATAAGCCTTAGGCCCAGTTACTTTTAATCTCTGATGCAGTTTTTAATTTATGATTTTACCTACTAGTCTTTAGCACTGTACGTGTTCGGTTCTATCATTACATTACATAACCCACCCGCCCATACACGTACAGTGCTAATGATCTGTCGATGAAAAATGTCACCCCAATGGCGATCGACTACTACTGAGTAGTCGATGAAAAATGTCACCTCATTCTTACATTCATTGACGATCGACTACTGAGT
This sequence comes from Stictocephala bisonia, assembly GCA_035578905.1. NCBI lineage: Eukaryota > Metazoa > Arthropoda > Insecta > Hemiptera > Membracidae > Stictocephala > Stictocephala bisonia. The sequence goes on along the minus strand of JAQJVL010003003.1, from coordinate 28,242 downwards.
AGTTGTGCGGGCAATGTTGTTTTTAATTGCTTATTTACTAAGGTAAAAAACATTGAATGATATCACACTGTATATTGTTGTATTCAACTCATTACAATGATTAATTTGGTATTAGTTTATTATTTTCTGCGAAATAATAACGACACAAAAAATTTATAAACACAGAAAATGTTGTTCACAATTGCATTTGGTTACTGTTCCAGCATTATGAAAATGTGAAAACTTTTGAAATACAAGAAATAATTTTAATTGTTATATGTAAAAAACCTTTTTGCCCAGATTAGTATATTTTGATATTTTCATAAAATGCAATTTTCTATATTTCTCAAGGCTGTGATTTTGAAAGTTCTATTTTGCTGGTGTAAACACTAATATAAAAATATAGTAAACAATTTTTGTTTTCATAGAATAATAATTTCTCTATATCATTATGTTTGGCATACTTTTCTGAACAATAAAATATATAATAGTATATACTTTATTACTACGGTTATTACAGCACAGAGTTTTAAATGATATAGGCCTAGTGCATTAATGTCAAGAAAATGCCTACCACTATATGTATTTGTGACAGCCAGATGTAGGGTTAAATATTAGGGATGTGAAGTGTTCTTTTACTGTTGTCGTTTCCATATAAACAAACAATCATCTGGTCACACTAATAAACTTACAGAACATGATTTAGGTGTATAATATGCACATAAATCAGCTGGTCATATTAGCACTTTCTCAGCACTGACATTTATTTTAATTTGTGTAATGTAGGTTGGCTTGAAATGGCCAGTTGCTATTTACAATTTTACGAACAAAATATATAAAAACACTCTTCCTCTCTTGTAATAAATGTAATGTCGTGTTAACATTTCAAATCAATCCATTCACTACATTTAGATTTTTTGTAAACAATCATATGGAAGCTTGATTTTTATGTTAATAGATGATTTATGTAAACAAATTGTTCTGTTTTTATGATTTTCACATGAGACAATGAATACAGTGTAGTTATAATCAGCTGTTTTGTTTGGAAGTGTAGTGATTGAATGACAGTTTGGGAAATTTTAAGAGCATTATTTCTTAATACTGTTAATAGAGTAGTTCCTCAAGTGTGACAACCTTAGGACTGGACTGTCAGACAAGTTATAAAATGACTGAACTAACCATAGGTGTTCAGTAAATGTTCAATTTTGCACTAAAATAAAATATCAATGCATACAAAAAAATCAAGGTAAACAATTTAACCCATTGGCAGCCCAGTTATCATGCAGTCAGCTGCCCTAAGGAATTCCTTTAACCCTACTCCTGGCGGCTATTTTTTCCTATACTGGCAAGCCATTTTTGACCTTCGCGCAAGGGTTTTTTTTTAAATTCATAAAAAATATATTTTTTTAGTTATATGTAAACATCTATATATTTTCTTGTTCAGAAATACATGTAGAATCTGCAGGTATGCATTATAAAAACATAAAAATATAACAAAAAAAGAAAAATTTTCAATCTAAACAAAAAAAAAATTATAAAGTAAAAAAAGGGGGGGACATGCAATTTTGAATATACTTACAGTTGGAGTTTTGAAATTCTGAAATAGCCAAAATGTTAGAAATGTTTTCTAGTTTCAGAAAATATATACATGTTTTGGATTATCTGCGTAAAATCAAAAAAAAAAAAAATCTGTTACTCTTTACAATAGCAACATCCCAGCGTAAGGTTATGTAAACAACGAAAATAATAAATCGGTTTCGGTCGGCTGTTCCGATCCACATACCCATCGTACTATTTGGTAGGATTTCTAGTTTTCCATGATGCCTCAACGATCGATCTAAGTGGAATAGAACTCGTACAATAACGGAAACTGCGGAAGCGTGTTTTATCGATTACTAGTAATCGCTTGCCAGGAATAGAGTTAAATATACTGAAAGTGCAATGTTCCACCATAAATTAAATAAATATGTTGTTTATTGTTTAAATATATTAAACCCTTATATTTTCATGATCCCCAGCAAATTACCTACAATTTGTACTATTTCAATGTTTTAAAACTAAAAATTAAAATATTTTATGTATATAAAACAAACATTTTTATAAATTTTTTGAAAGTAGGATATTAAAAAAAAATTATTCAGTTTTATACCTTGTTTTGATAATATATTCTTGTAAAGAATTTGATTTTCTACATGGGAAACTTTTATTCGTTTTGGTACCTCATTTAGTTATTTTTTTAGAAATTGTACTTCAAATGTCAAAAACTGGGTTTTGAATACAAATTTGTTTTATATGGGCATGTGTGCATAATAATATTTTTTACGCCTGTATGTTCTCTAGTTATATGGAAAAGTAATTTTACAAATAAAATTCCTAAAATGAATGCATTTACTGTATATAGAATAAAGCAATTGTATGTAAACAAACAAAATGTCTTCAATAACTAACCCTAATCTAAATAAATAACCTTATTATGTTTATAATTTATAAAGTTACAGCTGTCAATAATACAAAACAATAGTTTTTTAAACTAAAACGTCATAGCAATTTACAAACTAACCCCACATAAACAAATAACAATGCGTACCGACTGCCGACGTAGTACAGTCAAGGTTACGCAACGACACTGAAATGTCAAAATAGTGTTTTTGTTGACATATTCAATATATATTATAAATTCACATTAATAAGTTATGGTCATTAAATAACAATGTTTACAAACTTAAGAAATTAATATATCATATTATTGAACAAATAATATTATTTATTGTCAAATAATAGTTTCTTAATATAGATTGTCAGCATCACGTGTTAACTCGTGATCATGGTTTTGGGTCTCGGCAAACCGTCACGAGTTATCTCGTGATGAGTCATCAATGGGTTAACAACAATTATATGAAATATGCTGTTTTTGTTCTTATAAAATATATTAAATTCCCTTGTTACAGTGTACACATAATACAGTTGTCAGTAATGCATGTTTAACGAGATTGAAAAAAAGGAAAAAAAAAGATGCACAGTACAATATATATCACTAGTCCTACAATAAGAAAAGCCAACTCACAATTGTTTATTCTGATCAATAAAGTTATATGCTATAGCTTTTTATTGGTTTTGCAGTTATCAATCTAAGTTTTTTAGATGTATGTAAAAGCATATAAAATTAAAATATAATTAAATATCAATATTAATTAGTAAATGGCAGGCCAAGAAATCAACCTATGTTGTTTTGCTTTTTTTAAACCCAATCTTTACCGACCGATTGCTTATTAACATGATATTTCTGTTTGCATTCCTTACGTCTTTAAGTAATCACCTATTTGATAAATATTACTCTTACTTTATATTACAATAAAAAAATGGAAATACGATCAACTGTGTTTTAAATAATATTTAATTGGGTTTAAAAAATGTACTAAAATAATTATTATCAGAAATACATTCTTACAGAACATCCAAATCAAAATCATGAATCATCTGATTTGAGATATTTTTTGACATTAGTTAACCGCAAATTAAAAATACAAGTTGACTATTGCAGATTTCTCCTATGGGAAAATGTCCCATTGTAAAATATCTTATTAGTGTAAGACACATAGCACAACACTTCTTGAACAACAATTTGTGTTGTGTGTCGTTCATTTGTCTTGTATTTCTACCAGCACGTAATGGGCTGACTAAGAAACTATGTCATTCTGGCAAAATTGACATATACAGTGTCAGCTAAATTTGGTCACATTCTGTTATTGGTTTTATAGGTTTAAAGGATATCTTGTTTCTATCCGGTATCTGGCAATATCTGTAGTATTCGGTATTTGGTGGGATACTGCCTACTAACCGGCCGAATACGAATAGTTAAGTATGAAAAAATAACAGTTTTAAATTAAAATTTCGAAACAATTTATTAATACTAACAATTATTAGTTTACAAAAATTTACAAATTAATACTCAAATTTAACTAATGATAGGTTGTAGCGAACAAATACAAATTTCTTAGTATTCTTTGGCAGTAAATGGTTGCGTTTTTCTTCAAAAAAGTCCTGCTTCTGAGATCACCAGTCTCACTATACACACTGCTGGAAGGAGATGAAAGATAGATCTTGACTATTTTAGAAAGAATTGGATACTGTTTGGCGTTTCAACAAACAGTCCTTTGTGATCCAGGCAAACAGTTTCCATATAATAATCCATCTCACTGGCGTTGCGACTTTTCTCCTCCATACCTTCAGATTGATATGTTTCTTCTGCCATTCCATTAAAACAGTTCCAGAAGCTGTTGAGTATCTCTTCATCGTCTCAAACATAAACAATCAGAACCGAATATCCATTGGCCGAAGATAGGGTGCTTCAGCCTGCAACCTTGTCCAAAATCTGGTATTTGGTATCCCTGCAACCTTGTCCGATATCTGGTATTTGGTATCCCTGCAACCTTGTCCGATATCTGGTATTTGGTATCCCTGCAACCTTGTCCGATATCTGGTATTTGGTATCCCTGCAACCTTGTCCGATATCTGGTATTTGGTATCCGACCAAATCATTATTCGTTACATCTCTAATTAGTTTTGTTAGATTCTGTTTGCCATTTTCATCTGTGTTTAGTATTCTTACCAATGTAAGACATTTTAGTTTGTAATAACCTCATATTTACTATTTATTTCACTTAATTTTTATGGTTGAAAAAGGTTTGAAAGTTAAGTAATTTTGTTGAAAATCCTGCATTTTAAAAGTAGATGTATAAACACCATTTATACACATGTAACATTGTTATTCATATAATATAGATAGGCCTATTTATATATTCAAAAAGTGTTTAAACATATCTGAGTGAGATGGTGTATATACATTTATTTTAAAAAAAAGCAACAAAAAAATAAAAAAATAAACGTCTTTTTAGTAAATTAATTACTGGAAGTGTAGGCTTTGACCATGGAAACATTTGGTATTTGCATATTGTTATTACAATATGACTACCAGTAGTAATATTGAATGAGTTATCAAAAAAACTATATTTTCAAATATTAGATATTATTTGGAAACTTTTATCTATACTGTGTTTATAACAAATAAAAAGATTTTATAACAATTTAAAAAAAAACATTTCAACATTGCATACCAATTTTTGTGTTGTAAACGATTTTCCTCACTTTGTGAGAGTAAAATAGAAGGCCTGTATAATGTAGTATCTCTTTTAATATTACATTAAAATACATTTATAGTATAAATAGTAGTATAAATAGTAGTATAAATAGTAGTATATAAATAGTAGTATAGTATAAATAGTACTCTTTTAATTAATAATACATTTATGTTTTTGATATAATACTTGCAAACTAACCAAAAATTGCCTTCCAGTAAGGGAGTTTTTACCAGGGTTAATTTAAGTTAGTTTTGCGATGAACAATCTAAAATTTCAACATTTCTTACCTGCAGAGTATAGTAGTGGGGCTGTATCTGTTAACAAACCATTGATTTTTTTGTCTGTTTGTTAAACTATTTTTATATTTATTACAATATTAGTAAAAAAAATACAAATATTTCAGTGATCATTTTTGATAAATCTAGTTTACTAACTTTAGACTAGAAAGATTCACTAAGGACTGAAACTGGTTTTCAACTAACTAATTTTATACCAAACAGTTGTCTCAATCAGGACTTATGACAAACTATTAGCATTGTTATTGAGATTTTAATAACAGCAGTTTTAAATCTTATAGGTTGACTAATATTATTTGTTGTTGCCTTCTCTCCTCCTATTGAAAAAATTAAAAATTATCTCCAAATCAAAAATAATTCGTTTATTCATAAGTTGGTTGCAATCGAACACATAATTCTTCACATTCATTCCATATCTTCCCTTATTACAAAATTTTAACAGATTAAGTTTAAACTCTTGTTACAGTTTATTAGTCGTAGTCACAATTTTTATTTGGTAGGCTGCACGAGGAAGTGTTTTAAAATTATGTTTATAAAACCATTTAGAATATAAATAATGAAAAACAATTATTTTCTGCACTGAAAAACAAATTATTAGTGATAGTGTTTTGTAAATGCCTTTGCAAGATGTATCTAAAATGTTTATGCATTCTAAATATAATGTATATGTTTGTACTGAGATTTATAAAGACTTACTGAGTTGGCTTGACTTTGATATCATTGATTGTTCAAACAGATTTAACTAAAGCTGAAGAAATATATATTGTATTTATGAAATAAAAAAATAAAACATTATTATCTTGCATTGTTAAAGTCATTTATTATTTTGTAGAAAGAAGTTGCTCGACCACAGAGTGGTTTGGTAGCTCCGATCTCTAACCTCTCTCAAGGTCTTCAGAAAGCTCAGGTCACCCATGGAATACGGGAGGTAAATATTAAAGAGTATTGTTTTAAATTGAATAAATTTTTAATTTATTTTTAACTCCTTTGCTGAAAGTTACATATTTAGAGTTTACAAAAACGAAAGCAAGTATAGCAGAAATTCATGTTTCAACGTAAAAATCCATCATAACTCTTTTGCTGTTTTTTATAATAAATACAGCTGTAAAATGGAAGCACTGGCTGTCTAAGTATGCAACACAAATTATCCCAGTTTTAATAAGTGTCCAAGCTTTATGTGAACTAGCTGAGTGACTAATGAAACCTTTTCTAATCAGATAAGTATCTTTAAAATGTATTTTCACTTGATTCCCTAGTCATTAATTGTTGGCAAAAAAATACAGCCTTTTTTGTAATGATGTACGTTTTTAACACAAGTTGTAAATAAATAAACACTAGACACTCAATTACCTGCCTGCTTATTTCTTTAGATTATTATTATTATTAATTATAACTAGACCTAATTACATTTTGAATAGAAGATGAGATTTTAAAAAAGTGCATGTTGCCAAATGTTTTTGTCAGGCTGGAAGTGATAAGGAAGTCACCGATAAGATAAGAACATATGGAACTCATGTAAATGCTGAACAAAAATATAACATGGCATTTAATTCAGTTTGTTCTAGGTAGAGAAGTATAAGTTCCTGCTTGCATTATATTATCTCATTATTTTCTAGGTGCTGCCTGGCTGCAGACAGATATTTTCTAACATGAATGTTTTACATTAATTTGTGGTCAGATGATGTATAATTATTTTTATGTGAATCTTTTTATACAATATAGATACATTAAATGACATCCAATTTACAAATTTTCAGAATTTAGTGAAATAACTTTATCTCGACACTTATTAGAGTCACAAACATCAGACAAATATTGTTATCAAGCCGTTGATTTCAATAGTTTGAATTTGTAATATTTTTTATTGTATAAAAGGTCAGTGATTTTATACTGATTTATTATTGATAAAGGTGCCTTGAGTGATGGACTGTGAAATCATTATTAAATTAATTATTTTAAATTTTAAAACTTAAATTAAGAGAGAGAGAGGGCATCAGCAACCTTACCTGAGAAGACATGTCCACTTATGTACAGTGGAAGAAAACATATATAGATACAAAATATAACAAAAATGTTCAGTGTTATTGGCTCTCTGCAGTGAGTAGAGATGAAATCCTCAGTGCCAGTGGCACTAAACGTTTGTGTTATATTTTGTATCTATATATATGTTTTCTTCCACATATATAGATTTTCTCTGCGTAAGTGACTTGTCTTTTCAGGTAAATTTGCTGATGCATATCTCTCCTATTATACTAGGTATACCTGTCCTAATGCCCACTAACCTAACATAAAACTTAAATTAAGAATCTTTGATTCAATATTTCAGCTTTACAGTTTTTCATTCGCAATTTATATATTTACTTTAGTGTTTTGAATGTATTGTTTCATTTAGTCACTAAAATTAAGAAATTTTCATTTGGTTGCCTTATACAGCCATGATATGCATGTTTTACAGTTAATCCTGTGTAAGGATGGAAAGGGAAGGGTGGGGGTACGAGTAGCAGCCATCAACAAGGGAGTGTTTGTGTGTCTGGTGATGAAGGATTCACCAGCTGCCTTGGCAGGCCTCAGATTTGGAGACCAACTACTTCAGATCAATGGGCATGTACTTGCTGGCTACTCAATGGACCAGGTCCATGATCTCTTCAAAAAGAGTCCAGTCAACGGAATCTCTGTCATCGTCAGAGACAGGTGTGTTTAGGTACTCCTTTATTTCCACCACCATTGTGTAAAATGCTCACTTAACGCTTATCATAAAATGTGTTAAGACTTACTTTGAAAATAACGGTGCTGTGAGTATCAAACAGATTTGGAAGAAGGTGCAAAATAAATTTGTCCATCACAAAATAACCATAATCACCAATGTTGATTATGTAAAAATATGGTACATTTAATAGCTAATGCTACTAATCTAATTATATTACTTTTTTTCATTTCATAAGATCTTTATGTCATAATATGTACAAATAGATACATGAAATAGTGTCAAAAACATTTTAAACATTCAAGTTATGTTATAATCAGCTTAACAAAAAAATTATTTACCAAAATCATATTTTGCAGATAATTTTTAGTTCATATTTGCCGACATTTTCTTATAATTTTTCTATGAATAGTTAAATAAAATATAATGAACACTAACCTAAAATTTAAACTGTCTTCTTTCTTAAGTAATTTGTATATTATCTATTCTAAGAAAAACGTACTTCTTGTAATCTATAGATACCATATTTTACACAATGTTGAGTGGTTTTAAGCATTACTGATTATGATTATAGACATTAATAAACTTATAATTTTGTTAGCTCAGTGGTCAACTCTATTCAATGGTCTTCATTTGTTAGTTTTACAGTACAAGTAAAAGTCACACATCACAAATTTATTACAATATAAGCACAAAATTCACAAATATACTACCATACAAGTACAAAATGCACAAATATTATGGTGATCGATTTCGGTGAACCACGCTCACCTTCCTCAGACCAGAGGGATTCACAAAAGAAATTTGTGAAAAATCTTTTGTGAATCCCTTGTGCATTTTGTACTTGTATTATAATATATTTGTGCATTTTGTGCTTATATTGTAATAAATTTGTGATGTGTGACGTTTACTTGTACTGTATATGTACCAACACGTATTAAGCCAGTTAAAAAAAATATTAGTTTTGTACTTTTTAATTCATTAGTATTGTTGTCATTGTAATTAGTTATTCTTGGCTTGTACAATTAGCATACATTTTATTGTTCATCAGTCCTATTGTTCTTGAAAATCCAAGCAATAAAGTAGTAATAAAGTTGGCAGGTTGTGCAATGACAAAAAAATCTATTAGCAAATATTCTGCTAGCTGGAAGCCCTTCTTGTTGACACAGTAACACATACTTTATTGTTGTATCACTAAAAACTAAAAACATTTTGGCAGCAATAGTATAGTGAGTTATTAACAGCATGGTAGAAATGTTGAAGCTGGGATAGTACCGTTCCGCTTTCATGTAATATGTTGCTTTCAGTCACTCCTTCGTACAGGTCAGCTTTAGTTACTGTAGACTTGTAATTGCAAATCTAGTTTCATATGTTTTAATAAAAAATAAATAAAAATTGTTGCTATATAATGAGCACACCCAACCAGCTGCAATGTTGCTTTATAAATTTGTTATATTTTAGATTTTTATTCTAGTCACATATAATATTTGTATGCTTTGTGTAGTATATTATGTTTTTTTTTTTTTTTTAGTTATTTGAGGGATTTGATTGTGTTAAATTTTATAAAATATAGTAGAATTACAGGTAGTGTCAGAGTGAAAATGTTTTAAGAGTGCCAATTTGTTTCATCCTTTTAGTGTGCCACACCAACACAAGCCTGATCTCAAGCCAACTTCATCAACTTCTGCTGTACAGGCTGAAATTATAAAAAATATTATGTTTGGATTCAATGGATGGTCTTATAAGGAGTCTGTAAAACACCAGATTAAGATGTTTATGGTTCATGCAGCATATTTTGGAAATGTTGGCTAGAGCACCAGGCTTGCAATGATGTGGTGCATCAATAAAGTTGCTCAGTTTATTCATTCAGGTTTTATGTAAACTGGGCCAGAATAATTTCCGATGGTATTACCCTAGCATATTTCAGTAAATATTAATTCTATTTTATCAAGTCAACAACTACAATTAAAGTAAAATTCGAACAAAAATAACCTAAAACAATCTTCTTGTTTGGCTGTGAGATTACAGGTGTTCCCGAAAAGCTAGACAAATCATTGACACAATCTGACATATTAGAGTGATTTTAAATTATATTTCACTACTGTTGATTGCACGGTACTGGTTGACGCACTCGCACAATCAAACTGGGAATCTGTTCTAAATTGTATCGACCTAATTTTTGTTCTAAGATGTTTTTTGATAATTTGAAAAAGCTACAGAAAAATATAAGAAGTGTGTAAAAAGTAGTTCTACTAGATTCAAAAAGGTAAGACCTTGGATAACCTGATAGCCTTAATATGATTTAGAGATAAATTAAGTAAGCGTGTAAAAAAACAACCCTTTAACATAGACAAAAAAATTATTATCACATATACAGGCAAAATCTCACAAATAACTTAAAAAAGGCTAAACGCAATTACTATAGAACTAAAATTACTCAATCTGACAAAAACCCTAAAGTGTTTTGAGAGGTCATAAATGAATTAGCTGGAAGAGTAAAATACAAAGATTCCTTTCCCACACAAAAATATCTGAAGCAAACTTTAGATGTAACCCCCGAAGATTGTAAGCAGGTTGTAAATGAATTTAACCAGTTTTTTGCGGCTGTAGAGAGTAATTTCGCGGATGAAATTGATGGGGGAGGAGACCCAGTGGTGCATGACACTGACTATACTATACAATCTGATTTTTATATACTATACAATATACTATACAATCTGAGTTAGTCCTGCGTGGCGGCACCACTCCGGGACACAATGGGTCTCTGTTGATTCCCTTAAGAACAATATAAATATATTTTCCAAACCACTTCAACATCTTTTCAATTTAAGCATTTCATCTGGAATTTTCCCTAACGACTTTAAATTAGCTAAAGTGATACCTCTCTACAAGGCAATTTTTCTCCAATCACACATCAATACAACACCCCCTATGCATCAAACATGGGAGTTCTTCTTGATCCGTTATATAAATCCTTCTCAATCACTATTTCTCCTTATATTGCTAAGATCTTATATAGAAACATTCAAGTGAACTATCCTAATTTTGATATATTTAATTCTACATTGCTATCAATTTTTAAAAACGAGCAGAAGTATGGACAAGACAATTAGGCCCAGAGGAAGCCGAGACCATTATCTCTAGTGTCTATGGGCAGAGCTGATAGGGTGCCTTCTGCCACCATTCGCTCGAGTTGGGTACAAGCCCGAACAATGCCATTGTCTTTAAGCTAGCAAGCAATTTTACATATTTCATATAGCTTCTCAAATGTTCCAAGTTTTGTTTTGATTATTCTTCTTGGTTTATTTTATAATTCACGCATAACTGATTTTTGTTTGTTTGTTTGTTAACCCATTATCTAGACATGTACTACGATAAAATTAATGTATATATTAATATAAATTAGATTCTTCCTCTATATTTAAATAGACATATTTTTCGCTTGAACAGAATTGCAACAGTTAAATAAGCAACACAACTCAGTCTACGCACAGGCAATCTGCCCATGTAGACTGTTTTCCATATATAATTTTTATGTATATATATTATTGTTTAATTACTTTTTGTTATTTATGTAAATGTTAGTTTTTATTATTGAATGGGGAAATAAAAGAATTTAATTTCATATTAACAGTATACTTACTCTTACTCCCATGGCATCGATGCCCAAGAAGGGATTTGGCCTCACCAACAAGCTCTCTCCATCTTTCTCTGTTTTCTGCCTCCTCCATTGTGGTTCCAAGTACTGCGGTGTCTGTCTTAACCCCATCCCACCATCTTCTTTTTGGTCTACCTAGAGGTCTTCTTCCCACTGGTCTTCCCAATCCAGCTTCCTTCAGTAGCGTCCCTTGTTCTCTACGCCATACATGGCCTGATCATCTCAATCTTCTTGATCTTGCGGTTGCTATTATGTCACAGTCATTGTACTGCTGTCTTATCTCTTGGTTATGCTTGCGCCTCCATTCTCCATTTTCCAATGTTGGACCAAATATTTTCCTTAGTACACGATTTTCAAACACGATGAGTTCTCTTCTTTTTTATTTAATATCCAGGTTTCTGCACCATATAAAAGTACTGGCCTTATTATAGTTTGATATATTCGTATTTTTGTTCGGTATGACAGTAACTTTGACGACAAGATCTTATTGCAAGCATACATGCATCTGTTGGCTAGGTTTATTCTGTTTACAATTTCTAATTCCTCACTATTCTTATTGGATATTAGTACTCCCAGATATTTAAACTGCTCCACCTCTTCAAAGCTATGTCCTTCTATATTTATTTCTGTAAGCGGGTGGCCACCTCTTTCAAAGTGCATGTACTTTGTTTTTTTATCATTTATTCTTAGACCCATGCATCCTGTCTCTTGAATGAAAATTTTGGTTAGTTCTTCAAGGTCTTCTTTTGTTTCAGTTAAAATAGTTACATCGTCGGCAAATGCTAATATATTAATTTTACATCCTACTGTTACACCTAAGTTTTTATGTCTAATTTTTTGAATGGCATCTTCTAGAGCTATGTTAAACAGCAAAGGTGAAAGCCCGTCACCTTGTCAAACTCCTGTTATTACTTCAAAAGCATCAGACAGTTCACCCTCAATTCTGACTTTACACTTAGACCCTTCGACTGTCATCTTAGCTAGATTAATAAGTTTTTTTGGTATACCAAACTTTTCCATCTTTTTCCATATTTTCTTCCTATTGAGGCTATAGCTGTTTAGTGCTTTCTAGAAATCGATAAACAGTCCATGGAATTCACGATCGAATTCCCAATACTTGCCAATGACTGATTTCAAGATGAAGATTTGATCCGAGGTTGAACGTCCCTTTATAAAGCCCGCTTGGTGGTCCCCTATTATTGTGTCGGTGAATTCTTCTAATCGGCGCTGAATTATTTTTGACAGAGCTTTATAAGCAGTACTTAGCAGTGATATGCCTCTGTAGTTTTCACACTGCTCTTTGTCGCCTTTCTTGTAAATGGGTAGTATTGTCGCTTCCTTCCAGTCGTTAGGTAGTCTTTCTTCCCTCCATATTTTTTTAATTAGTCCATGGAGCTTTTCACATATTACTTGTCCTCCCTTTTTCAGTAATTCAGATGGTAAACCATCGTCTCCTGGTGCTTTGTTGTTTTTTAGTTCTTTAATCGCCTTTTCCACTTCTGCTATTGTGGGCTCTTCTACCCATGGTTCTACATTCTGGTAAGTTTCTTCTTCCTCCTCATTGAGAGTATCCTGTTCACAGTTTAGAAGGTCTTGGAAGTACTCTTTCCACCTTTCAATTACTATACTCTTCTGTGTTATTATCTGGTCCTCCTTATTCTTTATTCCAAAAGTGTTTGGGGTGTATCCTTTTCTAAAATGCTTTATTCCTTTATAAAATCCTTTTGAATTATTTGCTCTTTGGTCATTTTCGGCTTTCTCTAGTAGTGATTTTATATATTCTCTCTTCTTTCTTCTCAAACACCTTGTAGCTCTTTTATTTGCCTCATAATAATCGGCTCGGTTCGTTATAGAGTTGTTTCTTGTCCATTCCTTTTTCTTATTATTTCTGTCCTCGATCATTTGCTCACATTCTTCGTCAAACCATGGGTTCTTTTTTGGTTTCTTTCTTTTTCCACAAACTTCTGTTGCTGAGTCCATTGTAGATTTCTTAAAGTCTTCCCAATATTTGTCCAAGTCTTGTGTTTCTTCATTTCGGTCGTTCATATCATTTAGTGCTTGAAATCGATTTGTTAGAGATATTTGAAAGTTTTTGTTTACTTCTTTATCTCTAAGCTTTTCGACTGCTAGTACATCCATCTTAACGCTCTTTGTTTTCGCTTCTAACGATATTCTTTGCATTATTTTCACCAGCACAAGATGGTGATCAGACCCACAATCAGCTTCTCTGACACTTCTAATATTAGTGATACTGCTTTTATTTCGGTTGTCTACTAGGACATGATCGATTTGGTTTCTTGTCCTTCCGTATGGGGATATCCATGTTTCCTTATGTATATTTTTTCTCTGTAAGAAGGTACTCATAATCCTGAGATTATTTGCTTCTGCAAAACTACAAAGTCTCTCTCCATTGTTGTTTGATGTTGTATGGAGGCTCTCTTTTCCTGCTACATCTTGCCACACAACCTCCTTACCTATCTTAGCATTCGCATCCCCCAGTGCCATCTTGAGATCATAGTTTGGTAACTTGTTCACCTCATTTTCCAGCATGTCATAGAAGTAGTTCTTTTCTTCTTCCTCTGCATCTTCAGTTGGGGCATAAAAAGTTATCACAGATAAGTTCTTAAATTTACCCTTGATTCTAATATTGCACATACGTTCGTTCACAGCCTGAAAGCATATCACAGAGCTTGCTATCTTTTTATTTACTGCGAAACCCACACCTCCGTAATATCGGGTTTCTTCACATCCACTGTAGTAGATCACATAATCTTTGGTGTTGATTTTCCCTGCTAGTGGCCATCTAGTTTCTTGTAGTGCTACTAGGTCCATTTTATACTTGTTTAACTCTTTAGAGAGAATTTCGCTTGCTCCAGGGACCGCCAGTGTTCTTACATTCCATGTTCCAATTCTCATTGTCCTTTGGGGAGTCCTTTTCGTATTCCGTAAATCCATTCTATCCGAGGCATATTGTTGGTGATACGTAACCTATTGTTTTTCCAGGGTGGGTTGTCAGCCCAACGCCCAACCCCCAACCTGGAGGGCCAGGGGTTTGTTTTCGGAGTCGCCTTCTCCTAGGTTAGCGGCTTCCACTATAGCTGTAAGATCCTAACCTGACCTTGGTGTTACATCAGAGTTACCTTCTCCTAGCCTTTAGGTATCCAAACCCTAACGTACAAGGCAGTACGGGCAGTGCTTATTTAATGGCGGCACTTACTCGCCATGACACAGCAACGTCATCAGGTTTGTGGGTTTTAATGAGTGTGGCCCTGCCAAAGGCCACCCCCGCCACACCCTCGTGATGCTGCCGCCTCAGTCCGGGACTGCTTATTCGGGTTACCCCTTATTCACAGCTGTCCACCATATCTGATGGAGCGTCCACCATCCGCCACCTGCGACCCGTCCAATACCTAAGGCTCGGTTCCCGATGGGTGGAACAGTATACTATTAAACAATATTCTATATATTGGTATTTAACTTTTGTTGGGAAATAAATACATTGAATATATTTTAGGAGTTGAAAATTATTAATCTAAAATTAAAAAAAGTGTAAACTAATTTGATTTTCAAACAAAAAAAGTGTTTTTTTTTTTCATTTTCTAATACCATTTATATGTATTCAACTAAAATCCTTAATATTTTCTTAAGTTCATATTTTAGACCTTTCTTGCAGCATATAAAATAGAAACTCCAATTTATTTTTAATATACTATATTGGGCTGAGGCATAAAGTTTGAGTGGCAATGGGCCTTAAATTTTGTATATTGGAATTTGTTTTTTTAAGACTCATGCAAGAACATATTATCTGTCTCCAACCTCCCCTTTGGTCATAGTTTTACTTTCAAAGATGAATAATTATATTGTTATCATTATGCTTCAGACAATTAACATGTTCAATGCGGATGACGTTTAAGTGAGTCATCTAGTGGCCTGACCGTGTGCGGATGACGCGTATCTGCGGCATTGTGCGTGCACGCATTTCCTGTCAAATGTACTGTCCCACGCATAGTTGTGTAGTTTCAGTGGCTAATGAAAGTGACGATAAGTAGTTTTACTAAAAATGCTGTTCGTTTGTGATTTAGCTTACATTATTGTTGATAAAATGAGTGACAAAAATCCTAGAGATTTCCGTAATCTTGATAAACTAACTCTCAGTGAAATCAACAGATATGCGGATTATAATTCAGAATCTGATGAATATAGTAGTAATGACAATTACAGACCTAGTGGTAGTGAATCTAGCAACGGTGAATTCAGCAGTAAATGACCTTGAAAAATCTGCGGTGAGAACACCACATAATGTTTCGACTTTCCCAAGTGATAATGACACGCCTGGTCCAAGTGGCAAACTCCGCCTACAAAGTATGGCTCCTACCACACCTCCCTCACCTACACTGGCAGCCACACAAGCACAAAGATGGGGGCAAAAAACTCCTCGAGTTGTGTTGCAATGGAATAGCTTACCTCAAATGAAAACCTTTTTGTTCAACCAGCCTACAGGACTGAAAGTCCCGCTACCGGGCAACAAACCCTTAGATTACTTTCAACTTGTAATTGACGATTGTTTTTTGAGTTCCATTGTACAGGAGACAAATATTTATGCAGTTGATGTTTTTTTGAATGGAAATTTAAAGCCTAATCCCGCATAAATCATTGGAAAGACGTAACATTGCCCAAACTCAAAACCTTTCTAGGCCTTTTATTTCATACTGGCATTGTGAAGATGCCTCAACTCCAACAGTATTGGATGAAAGATGAGTTGTTTAAAACATGTTTTGGTAAATACATGTCTAGAGACAGGTTTTTTCTCATACTCAGATGTTTGCATCTAGCATCTGATAACCAGGAATATCGTTTGCACAAAATCAAACCAGCTATCGATTATTTTAACAACAGAATGTTATGCATTTACACTCCAGGCAAAGAATTGTCTTTAGACAAGTCCATGGTTTTGTGGAGGGGGCGGTTGGTCTTCAAGCAATATATAAAAAACAAAAGACATAAATATGGCATCAACCTATACGTTCTGACCGAGCCTAATGGTCTTTTCATGAAGTTTACTGTTTACGCTGGTGCTATGAATATTCTTTCTGGTGAAGGTCACTCGAAAAAAGTAGTCCTTTATCTAATGAATGAATGGCTCAACAAAAGTCATTCTATATATGCAGACAATTTTTACATCAGCATTGAATTGACAAAAGAACTGATAAAACAGAAAACATACATCACTGGAACACTGCGAGTGGATAGAGTAGACCTACCCAAAGATGTGGTAAAAACTAAACTGAAGACAGGAGATACTACTGCAAAATACCATGAAGGAATCATGGTCGGGAAATGGAAGGATAAGATGGAGGTTGTGTATTTGAGTAACCAGTTTGAAAATGTGATGGAGGAAGTTACAAATAGACGCGGAGATGAAATAGCAAAACCGCTACCTGTAATTGAATACAACAAGTATATGAGTGGTATCGACAGAAAAGATCAACTCATGAGTTACTATCCAGCCGAACGAAAAACGATCCGTTGGTATAAGAAACTTCTCATACACATCCTGCAGATGGGCATACTGAATGCTTATATACTCTACAACAGGACTACTGTTGTTGTAGGCAAAAAACTTACAATGTTAGAGTTTAGACTATCTTTGATAAAAAGTCTACTCGGAACACCTGCAGATTCAGAGGAAGAAAACTGATGAAGACGTCCAACAAAATCAAGAAAAGCATCTACCTATAAAGCTACCTCTTCAAGCAAACAGAAAGAGAGGCAGAAAACGATGTCAAGTTTGTTACAGAAATGGCTGGAGGAGAGATATCATTTTTTTCTGTGATGCTTGTCTAAAAAAACCAGCTCTATGCATCAAAAACTGTTTTCAACAACATCATGACAACTAAAAACTTGTAAATATTTGTAAAAATGATACCAAAACTACATTTTGCCTAAGTGTAAAACTGTAACAGTGTAGTAGGTAAACAATCTAAGTTTTTCTTGCCAAACTCTTATTTAAAAAAATCATAGTAAGCCAATGTTCACTTATGTAGTAGTTGAATATTTTATAATTAGCTCTACACTTTTTTACTGTAATAAAAATAAAGCATTGTTTTCTAATTTGTTCGCTTTATTTATTCATTCAACAAAAACAGTGCAAATAAATTTTTAAGATTTTGTAAAAATATATAATTATTTATTACATATCTAAAAAAATTATTTGATTACATATAAATATACAAGTTATAGTTCAAAGAGCTAGAATATAACACTTACTTTTGATAATGAATCTCTTATGAATAAAAACAAATGAGTTCTGGTAAAAGTTGCCATGACGCGTAAGCGCGTCGTCAGCATAGGGTAAAGAATTTGATGCCGTGTGCTGATAACGCACTTACGCGTCAAATTTTTTTTATTTTCTAAAACAGCTGGAAATGGTATGTATGAATTATTTATGTACTGAAGAAGTAGTTTTATACAACTGTCGAAGCAAAAACATATAAAACGTACTTCAGCACAGTGCATGGTAACCTAAAATGTGGTCAGCATTGAACGTGTTAACAGATCAGATCAGACAATCTGTATCTATCTATATTGCATTTAATAATTTGTTATATTTTCAGACCATTTGAGCGAACTGTGACTCTGCACAAGGACAGTGTGGGCCAGCTAGGCTTCCAATTCAAGAATGGTGAGATATTTCGCCTAGTGAAGGATTCAAGTGCAGCTCGTAATGGCTTGCTGACCGAGCACCACCTGCTAGAGGTGGATGGACAGAATGTGGTGGGGTTGAAGGACAAAGAGATTGCTGCTATCATTGAACAGGCTCCCACAGCCGTCACTGTCACAGTTATACCATCTTTTGTCTACAATCATATTATGAAGAAGTGAGTTATATATATCCAAGAAAAAATTAAATAACCGTTTGCTCTAGTATAAGATTTAGGTGTATTTTGATTTTGCAGCTTTCAAAATTCCCCCATTCTACATATAACGAACCAACAACATACTGTATGGGTAAGCCCTACGACATAACAGGTTTGCAGCTCTATTTCTAACTCACTGCTCTCTGATTCTAACTAGTTCATTTTTGTTAAGTAGGCGTCCATCTACATTGACTTATCTGTTACTGTTCTATGTAACTCATCAACCTTCGTTTTAAGTCACAGACTCTTTTACGTTGCATAATTTCTTCATTATATCCTCTAGAATAACAGTCCCAGAAGGAAAAGCCGAGTCAAACTTCATACTCTGCTTAAGTTAAGTAGAACATGTAAAAGAGCGCCAGTTTAAGTTCTCACTCTCAGCGTATCTGTCTGTTTCAATCGTCTTGACATATTTTAATTAAAAATTTCTTTTGCAGTCCACACAGACACTTTAAGCTGCCGGCTGGAGAAATGAGCATCACTCTTGAATTTAAGGCTCTTGAATGTTAGTTCCAAGAAAATAAAAACGTATGAAATAAATAAATACACTACATAGAAAAATAAAGAAAAGAAGAATAAAATTTTGTCTGTATATTCAATACACAACGATACAAGTTACAACAGTGTTCCACTATTATCTCAAGGTCAAACAAACTTGATAAGCGCTTGCCTGCAACTATATGTGATGGATAAACTCTTGACTTATCACTAATTAAAATCTGGAAGTGGAATTATCGTAAGAAAGATGTGATTTTATTATTGTAAATGCATTATGGTATTGCGGACACCAATAATATAGGGCACTCCATAACTAATAAATTGTTTAAAATGCTGAACTGGAAAATTTTTCCATGAAATATTTGTGTCTAGTGATGTAAACATTGCTATGTTAATGTTTTTTAAACTTATTTAAAAAATAATATCCAATTTTAAAATGAAATCACAGTTGAAGAAACAATATTTTTACAGTTTGGCTACAGAGACCTAATTTTTATTTTGTGCCTGAATGATTTAATCATCTTTATTTTTTTCAGTTAAACAATCTTAAACACTGTATGTTACCGTTTGTTATTGATATTAATAAATACTACTAGTTAGTTATTTTTTAAATGTTATGCTGAAATCAACCAATCCCAGAATAATTAATTGTAAAAAGTAAATAACTTTGTGATGACCTGTTTCAGGATGGCTGGTAACTTGGTAAAGGCAGCCATGGATCACTCTGTTCCCAGTTTATAAGAACAACCAGCTCTTTTACACTGTATTCATCTATGCATTTGTTAAATTCTTGGATATTTTATTTTATATATCTTTAATTTTTGTATGTTTGAAACTACTTTTGTCTTTCAGTTTGAATCTTGATTATAGTATAGACTAGTTGTTTTTGTCTATATAAAATCTAATAGTATTTTGATAAATTCATGACATTCCTGATATGGTAATTATTTAGTAGAATGTACCCAGTCACAATATTTTTTTTCTATGGAAATATAATGTACAACAGTTTAAAATAAACAGTGTATTTATTTTTATGTGTCTGCATTACAAAATCACCTTAAACATATCAATTAAATAAAAATTAGTTTACCTTCTTTAATAAATAAAAAAATATTTAAATTTATCATAAAAATACACCTTATTATTTTCATTAAATTTTCACAACTACAATAAAACAAAGGAACATTTTTCTATGATTACAGTGTTTTATATAAGGAAAATGAGTGTTTATTATACAACAATGACATGTAGCTAGTGGTTAACATTGTTGAGGTGTTTTGGTTCCTGTTGATACCTTTGGCTATAACACATTGTTGCCCTTGAAACACCATCTTCATGAACATATAGCAGAATTCGTATTTAAACTTAAGTATAAATACAAAACTAGGCTGCAGAATTTTTGGGTGATATTGCTGATTACCAAAGCGAAAAATCAGTTTCAAACAGTATCAGTTAAGATTCAGCTGTTTTTAGAAATCAATTACTAAGATTTTATATTTCTGACACTTAAAAATGCATACATTATATTTAGGTTAAGCTGTTTCACATTATATTTCCGTAGAAATAACTTGTGTCTTGATTAATTATACTAAACAATTATCATAAATATGTTTGTCCTTTTAAATTTGCCACTGCCTCTGTACCAACAGGAAGTATTAGACTGTTTTATTTTGTATTCATTTCAATTGTGTAAGATTGAAGACAGATACAAATATTGACATACAGAGTTTATTTAGTTGAATAGTATTGAAAACTGTAACAATTGTTTCTAGACATTATCATCAACAATTGTTTCTAGACATTATCATCAACAATTGTTTCTAGACACTATCATCAACAATTGTTTCTAGACACTATCGTCAACAATTGTTTCTAGACATTATCATCAACAATTGTTTCTAGACATTATCATCAACAATTGTTTCTAGACACTATCGTCAACTGTTACAATTGTTTCTAGACACTATCGTCAACTGTTACAATTGTTTCTAGACATTATCGTCAACTGTTACAATTGTTTCTAGACACTATCGTCAAAAATTGTTTCTAGACACTATCGTCAACTGTTACAATTAATTGTTTCTAGACATTATCATCAACTGTTACAATTATTTCTAGACACAATCGTCAACTGTTACAATTGTTTCTAGACACTATCGTCAACTGTTACAATTTTGTTTAACTTTAGAATTTCAATTCAAATTGCCCACTTAAGGAGAACATTTATATAGTTTCTTATTTAGGTATTTTTTAAATTCAGAGTAATTGTGCAATAGTAAGGTGCCATCTGAACATGTCAATTTCTTCCTCTATTTTTATTACTTTATGAATATATTTATATATATAATTAGCTCTATATTATCGTTCAATTATTTGTTATATAACTGTTAAGTATGTAGTGGGTTAGTACACATTATATTGTTACTCCAGGTATATTTGCAACTAGCGACATTTAGGCTGTTTTTCTTAATTCACAAGTTTCTTAAATAATTCTTTTAATCATGTCTATGTTATATTTAAATTTTTCAGTTTTAATTTGTATTTAATAATAACAAATCGTATTAAATGACTTTTTAAATGTGATATTTTATTGATTTATAGTAAAATAATGTATAGGAATATTTTTAATTGATTGATTGATTTGCTAATGTAATTATACAATTTTATATCCCTAAACAATTACGATATCTCCATCCTTCCCTTTACCAATGAGAAATAAACATTAAATGTCTCGAAAGTACAACTAAACACATACAGAAAATAGACAACAACATTAATAACCAGATATTTTCAACATCCCCTGACGACTAGTCATGAGAAAGCTAGGATATATATATATATATATTGCAACTATACATGACAAGCTGCCTTATATATATTGCAGCTCAGTCATGCTTTTTTTGCACTCCTCACTAGAAGAAATTTATATACACCTTTCCAACCTTAATCTTTTAATAACCATGAGAACATTTTATGGATTCTCCATAACTTCCAGTGTCAACCACATCAAAAGTCCATTTATATTCTGTACATAGATTCCAAATTATCAGTCCTCTTCTTTAATCACTGAGATTGCCTCATCGTAGCATGGAATCTATGGAATCTATTAACATATTATAAATAGTCCTTGTGCAGTTGACACCAGAACCTTTTGAGAGCCTGGAAGAGCTACGCAAGTGATCTGAATGTATGACCTTTTTCTATACCAAAAGAGGTATCACTAAATGTATCAATTTAGTGCTAGGTTTATCCTTGGACTTGATATTTCTTTTGTTTGTGTTCAGTAGTTTATTTCTTGATAATGTTGATTTGATATATTAATTTCCGTAGCAAATTTATCTAATCTTATCTGTTTGTATATCCTTTTTGATTATTGCTATGAAAAGTTATAGACTGATCATTGTGTCATCAGCTACATTGATTTTACAATCATTCCACAAAATATTTTATGCAAACATATGCAGATAGAATATTTTTATTGTTGCACTAATGCTTTTTTAAAAAAATACAGGAAAATGCTGGATGGAATGAAATCAATCGACACCAGAAACATAGGAAGACTGATAGTTTGTCATTGTTGCAAAATGTTATTCCATTGTTAATGGGCACTGTTAGTGTTTGGATTGCTGCAGACAAATCACTCATAAAATATAGTTGTAGCTGTACTTGTAAAAGAGTGTTTGCTAAGTACCTTGGTACTTGTTTTCAGCGGTTTGCTAGTTTAATATAGCTTAGAAGTTATTTTTGCACAGTATACATTATTATCCTGCATAGTTTAATTTGTTAGATGCCATGAGAAAATATATAACTATATAGATATGTTTTTATAAGAGTGCAATTTAAATAAAATTATTAAAAAGATTTGTCAAAATATTTTTTGCCCTAGATAGTTGTAAAATTTATAAATACTGTGGATGGTAAGTTTCTAAAAAGAGATATTGTTTTTTTTTTGTATATTGTAACTTTTTAAAGTCAGATCTAAAAAAATAATAAATCTGAATAAAATATCTAATATAGCATATCGTTTTTATCAACAAGACACATAGTTTGTGATAAATTTCCAAAGTTTACAATAATATGCGTTATTAATATTTACTACCAGCCTATACTAACCTATGGATGTGAATGTTGGACATTAAATAAAATAGAATTAAGCTGATTTCAAGCGGCAGAAATGTGTTCCTTACAAGCAATTGAGGGGTAAGCTAAGAGGGACAGGATAAGAAATTACATGCTAAGAAGTAATGTTGGGGTAGAAAAGTGAAAGGATAAGATAAATATAAAAAACAGTGGCATTGCCACGAAAAGGTGATGAAAGAAACAAGATTATGAAAAAAAGCCTTGGAATGGGGAGACGGCCAATAGGTAGACCACACACAAGATGGGAAGATCAGATCAGGATTAGCATTGAAGAAAGAGAATATGGCTGGAATGTGATAACTCTGAATAGAGAAGAGTTGGAAGAAGCTATACAGTCAACCTGCGTAGAGCAGAAACAATAAGAGAAGAAGACAAAAATATGCAGTCAATTAACACGTTGACTGCTATGAGGGCCCACACCAAAATTTTAGCTCATGCCATGAGGACCATTGGTGGCCCTTGGTAGATTTCAGCCTGGTGCCACAGCTGTTTTTACGGCAAAGTTCAATTTTCATTGTTCTGGGTTCCATGTGACCAGATTTTCCCCCCCCCCCCCTCCGAGTACAGAAATAACTGAATGAAATGGTCTTTTGCCACCATTTTGTGAGTTATTGATGAGGTACACCGGTGGCCCTCATGGCAGGGGGGGGGGGTAATTAACATATACCAGATGATATTATGTTTCACCTTTTTTGTTGCTGTTTGTATTTCTTCCCGCACACTATCAGCTTTTGGGGTTAGGTGTTTTTAGTAAAACGACATTAATTCTTTTTGTGACAGAAACTAGTCTATCTAAATGTAGTAAAAATTAGTTCAAATGTACAAAAACTTATTTAGGGTGGCTTTATTTAAAAACCAGAGGACTGTTTTAAAGCAAATTTTATGAGCTTTCAGAATATATCAATAAAAATTACGTAATACTAAAAATGGGGGCTACAATTTGGGTTTGATTGATGAAAGACGCGAGGGTCACTGGTGGCTCACATGGCGCACAGCGGCATGTATGACGGAGAGCTACCGGTGGGCATCAGGCATACATACAGTTTTATATGGCGGTGTCAGAATGACACAACAAATTATCTATGCTGGCAGTCAACATGTTAATGAGAAAAGAATTAAATAAATCTTGGATAACATCTTTAACTTTGTACCCATTTAACAGCCAAAATTATTGTAAAATGGGATCTGTTACATAACTTGATTTTAAAAGTTTGATTCGTTTTGAATTTACAACTATGAAAAA
Organism: Stictocephala bisonia; assembly: GCA_035578905.1. Classification (NCBI taxonomy): domain Eukaryota; kingdom Metazoa; phylum Arthropoda; class Insecta; order Hemiptera; family Membracidae; genus Stictocephala; species Stictocephala bisonia. The sequence goes on along the minus strand of JAQJVL010003003.1, from coordinate 3,669 downwards.
TTACAAAAAATACGGATTTATTCAGCTATAAATTTTACATATGAAAAATATATTGTTATTGTAAGAACTGAGATTTCTTTTCAGTAAACAATAGATGACAAAATGTAATGAATACTTACTTTAATTAACACATTACTTATGATTAGACGTTCAAAAAATAATGAAATATCATAAAACACAAGTTTAATACAATACAAATGCCAAAATGTGTAAGTTCAAATATATCATTTGGATATCAAGCCAGGAATAGTTTTTAAAGCCTTCATTTAGACTTGAAATGAAGCAATCTGAGAGAGTGAGCTAAACTTTCGGCAGCCAAAACTCCATGAAAGGTTCACACTTTTTTTCTATTTTCCGTGTATAACTCCTGAACCTACAAAAATATAAGCTCTAGCAAAAATCTCATAACTAGACAAATTGAAAAACATTAAATTATGGATCGATTAATATCCCTATAATTGAAATACAACCAAATTGTATATGGTCATGATTATCATGTTTCAAATCATTAGCTCAAACCATGTTTGAGATACACTTAACAAGGCGAGATAGGCCTCATGTTTACAGGAACTTTTTTGCTTATTTTTATGTGTACTATCATATCCTGAAGTTGTGCCAACCTCTTGCGAAACACCCTGTATGTATAGATATACATAAATGAATATGGGTATAAACATTTGTAGTTTGAAATAAATGCTTTAATTTGTATCTAAAAATATTAAATATTTTTGTATTTATAGCACGGGCAGTCGGCTAATATGTATGTAAAATGACAATACTGTAGCACTGAATATCTATGTGTTACTTAATATTTAGTTAGAATTTTAATAGTAGTTATTTCTTTTAAAATAAAAATTTGTATGCAATTTTGGGAAATTAAATGCTACGTTGGACTAAATTTTACAGGTTTTTTGTTACTTACAATAACTTATTTTAAGAAAAATAAGTAAGTTTGGTTTGGTACTTTAAGAAACAAAAGAAATAACAGGTTGATATGAAAGTGAACTAATATTTTTATTTGGATTATACACAAAATATAGAGGAAAAACAACATAAAAACATAGTCTTTGATGATTATTTCTTTTTCTTCGTAGGTAGAGTCCTCTGTGTCATCTCAAGGAACGAAATGTGAAGATTCATTGTCGTCAAATGCCATAAACAAGGATGGTGAATAAGTGGTATTTTATGGTAAAAAGATCAATCATATCCTTTATTTTTGATTTTGCTACTTTAATTCATTCAGGTTGATATCTGTTCTATGTGGTGTAACAAGTTGCTATTCCACGCCTTTCGGAGGTGAAAGGTCCAGCTCCTTAAAACATTCATTTACTTAAGGGTTCTATGTACAGCACTGAGCAAGAGCTGTTTTTCATAAATTTGCTGCATGAGAAACAGATTTTATGGGCTTAGATGCATTGCTGTATGGACTAAGGCCTATGTAAGTTTCTCAGTCTTTCAAAGAAAAAGTATTCTTTGGAGTACATGAGAAACATATTCAGTATAAGCAGTTCAAATAAATAATTTTATAAACCATAAACTTTACAACAATTTTTAACTTTAAATTGTTGATTTATCGTATATTTTAGGAAACGTGGCTATAAAACAAGGTGTAGTAACTAATCTATGGGAGCTCCACTGGTGAGAAAATTAGGATTTGGCATCAGAAAATTATATATTTGCAGCATTATGCTTGAAACTATTATGATGACAATCTACAGCCTGGGTAAATATGGATAAAGAAAATGGCTTCTGAACCAAGACGAAGTAAATAGTTTGCATGCCAGCAATTCCAGAGAGTTAGACTATTTATTGGTTGAAATAAAAACCAATAAATTCAAATTTCAACTAGGCTTTGCTGATGAAAGGCCTAGTTGAAATTAAAATTTATTAGTTTTTATTGAAAATTTAATAATTTGAATATATACGGTAATTATTGTTAGATAAGTCAAAGAAAAAATTTACCGGTTCATAATTAGTGTTTTATTTTTATTTGTTATTGCTATTTTTAGCTGGTTTGCATAAAATTCATCTTTTGTCATTTCGCAAACAACCATTTGTTTCGTGTTTTTCTGAAGCCAGTCAGTAAGAAAAAAAGTAATTTTTCTTTGCTACAACATCAATAGCACCAAAGTCTGTCTTATTGTAAAAATAAATGTCCAAACAGATGACATTTCTTGCTTTATTAATCATCAACTGAGTTATCATAAGATTGGAGGCAATATTTATTTTATTGTTTTGACCGCCACAAGTACTTGAATAAATAATTTTGTGACTTTTCCCTCAATTGTCTAAAACACACCTTTACGCTTCTCCTATATCTCTTTCTTATCACTGACCTGTTGTACCACACCAAGCACCCTCATCTTGATTGATCAGTATATAATTTGCCTATCATTTCATTATCCCTTCAACGAAATCCACCTAAACGTTGATAAGTATCATATTGAGTGGGATCCTTTGTTAACACGCAGTCCACTTCAGTAGTGGAAAGGACTACCCCGGAGTTGTTATAGGGAAAAAAATAGGAGACTGAACTACAAACATTGTACGGTGGCTTTGTATGCTACTTGTACCTGTCGGCCACGGCCTTACACCACATATTCCTAAACAGCAATTAGTTCATAAACAGGTTGTGAACAATACCTACACCACTTGGCAATTGAAGACACACAGGTCGCTTTCTTACAGCTGCAGTGAACGCTTAAGTAGCAGTTTTAAATAGATTACAACTAATGTACATCTTCATAGATCTAGAGTACAAATTACAACATTTATCCTGGAGGAAAATGAGAGACTGACAATGTGCTGGCATTGCCATCCGCATGACAAACTGAAGAAATAACAGTACTGACACACATTCAACGCACTATTGGATGCAATCTCTGTTTCTTTCTTCTCTGTACAGAAGATAACTCTGGAAAAAAAAATTCCATACTATCTCAATTTTGTATTTTTGGACTTACATCACTTGGCAACTAAGTGGCTGTTATGATTATCAATTTCAATAAACCACGTTTTCCATATTAAGATCAGGTGGACTCAGAAAGGTAATTTAAAAAAGCTGTTCCATAGTTAATTTTTGTTTTGTTTACAACAAATATTCAAAAAAATTTATTATTTTAACAAAAAAAGAAAGAATATTCTTAGCTCCATACATTCTAAAATCACAGTACTTTTATGGATTGAATAATAATTGACTCAACAAATGGTATTGCTGATTTGTTATTTTTTATTTCTAATATCAATGCTGGTTAACATGTAATTAAAAAAAATATGTTTAAGAAATTATGTATGTGTAAGCTATTCTTCATAAATTGTTGAAATTGATGATGTCACAGAGTTTATTTTATCAATGAAACAATCATTTTGAAACTTTTATATTAAGGACCTTGCAAGCAACATGATTGGGAGCACTGCCTCCTCGAGTTGAGGTTACAAAGCACACTGTCCAACTAACTGCAAGCAGCATGACTGGGAACACTGCTCAAGAGTTGAAGTTACAAAGCACGCTGCACAACTACCGGTAACTGCAAGCGCTTTAATTGGAAGCACTACCTAGAGAGTTGAGATTACAAATCACCCTGCTGAACTAACCACTTTTCATGAACTTCACACATGAAAATCTAATTAAGTTGTTCTGATATATCAAGTTTTCTGCAAGTTAAAATA